>APFE031379589.1:0-19410 GCA_000404065.3 Pinus taeda | reverse complement strand
ATGATTCTACTTTTATTGCTATAAAGAGGCCACTATGTTGGCATGGTAACCAGATAATCATAGTTCCATTCACCAAGATATAACAAAGTGATAAGGCTGGCTCGTGATGAGACCCCCTATCATTCTGACAGTTTTAATTATCAAGAAGGTCATTACCTTGGCGTGGTGGCCATAATGGAATGTCACCCGTTACATCCTTATGATCATAGTAGACTAGATCGTACTGAGACTCCCTATGCAATTTAAGACAATGTGTGTTGCATTTTCCTATTTTCATAGTTTGATGATTTAATTGTAAAAAGAGAGAGGCTCATTTACTCCTTAAGAGCCAGGGATGATGTAAGAAGTAAAAAAAATGCCAATGAAAGTTATACTTTTACCCCCATATCATTATATCAAAGGGATTTATCCATTTGAAAGTGTGAAAGATAAACCAACATGGTATTAAAATAATAGATGAACCAACATGGTATTAAAATAATTTTATGATGTAGCCAGTCATTATATAGATGAACCAGGTCAGTTTTGGAATAAAGATAACCATCAAAGGTTTTACAAGTCATAATGGTATTAATATTATTGTTTTTCCTTTATCTCGGGTACAAATTCCAAATCCAAACAGATGGTTTTTATTTGAAACATAAAAGAAAGAAAAATGGCAAAAAGAATGACCAATGATAAAACAACAAAGGTAGTTATTCATTCTACTAATTTAAACAACAAACACACAAAAAACAAAATTGAGGCTATTCAATTGATTGAAAAACAATCGTTCAATCGATTGAACAACTCAAAAAGTGATGTTCAATTGACTGAACAACAATCATTCAATCAATTGAACAACAACACAAAAAGTGTTGTTTAATTGATTTAACAACAATTGTTCAATTGATTGAGCAACAAAATCGTAGAAACACAAAGATTGTTATTCAATTTATTGAACAATGATCGTTCAATCGATTGAACAGAAAAATTGAAAAAAACGCAAAAGTGTTGTTCAATCAATTGAACAACAAAATTGAAAAAAAAAAGCAAGAGTATTGTTCAATTGATTAAACAGTAATCGTTCAATCGATTGAACTACAAAATCGAAAAAAGAAGAAGCAAAAGTGATGTTCAATTGATTGAATAGCAATTGTTTAATCGATTGAACAACAAAGTCATAAAAACGGGAAAGTGTTGTTCAATGGATTGAACAACAAAATAAAATAAAATAAAAACGCAAAAGTGTTGTTCAATTGATTGAACAACAATTGTTCAATCGATTGAACAACAAAATCATAAAAACACAAAAAGTGTTGTTCAATTGATTGAATAACAATCGTTCAAACTATTGAACAACAAAAAAATAAACACAAAAAGTGATGTTCAATTGATTGAACAACAATCATTCAATTGATTGAAAAAAAAAAAACCCAAAATGTTGTTCAATCAATTGAACATCACTTTTTGTGTGTTTTTTATTTTTATTTTTTTATTTTGTTGTTCAATCGATTGAACAACAAAATCGAAAAATGCAAACACTATTGTTCAATTGATTGAACAACAATCGTTTAATCGATTAAACAACAAAATTGAAAAAAACGCAAAAAGTATTGTTCAATTGATTGAACAACAAAATAAAAAAAAAAAAAAAAAAAAAAAAAAAACACACACACACACACACAAAAAATGTTGTTCAATTGATTGAACAACAAAATCGAAAAAAATGTAAAAAATGTTGTTCAATTGATTGAACAACAATCGTTCAATCAATTGAATATCAAAATAAAAAATAAAATAAAATAAAATGATGTTCAATTGATTGAACGATATTCGTTCAATCAACTGAACAACAAAATCGAAAAATGCAAAAAGTGTTGTTCAATTGATTGAATAGCAATCATTTAATCGATTGAACAACAAAATCGAAAAAACACAAAAAGTGTTGTTCAATTGATTGAATAACAATCGTTAAATCGATTGAACAGCAAAATCGAAAAAACGCAAAAATTGTTGTTCAATTGTTTGAACAATAATCGTTCAATTGATTGAATAGCAACACACACACAAAAATAAGTGTTTTTCAATTAATTGAACAACAATCGTTCAATCGATTGAACAACACTTACTAAACACACCCAAATATAAATCAGATTTGTTCGTTTTACGGACAACCACTGTTCATTCGCCAACGGAACGAAAACTACAACTTTGAAGGAAGAAAAATTCAAAACACAAAAACATAAGAGAAATTAGAAAAGAAACAACATTTTATTTAAAAACAGTAAATAAATAAATAAATTAAGTTACAACAGCGATGATATTTCCTAAGGGAATATCAATACGTCAATAGAAAAAAATGATCTCTTGGAAAAATGTTTTGGCGGCAATGGCATGAATCTTCAAATGGAAATCAATTATCCATTTCTTCTATTATGAATACTATTACGTAATTAATTGGATGAAATTCCTTTGTTTCATTAACATTTATTTCAAGAATCACTTGTTTATAAATTGACCTCTTTATTCTCCTAGGACTTGCAAAAAATGAGTGTCTACCTGTAATAAAAAATTAAATCATGGAGAAAGAGAGGTGATCGGGGTACCCTAATCCAAGAAGTATGAAAAAAAATAACATTTAGTTACTCTGCAAAACAAATCCACAGGAAAAATAACAAAGTAAAATTAAATTATTACCTGCGGGAGAGCAGTGACTAGTTATGCTAACCTACAATGTTTTAATCATAACTTCTTTATTTTTCATCCAATTTGAGTGATTCCAAAGCCAAATGAAAGTGAATTTAGAGAAATATATCCAGTAGAAACATGTTTTAAAAATTTCATGAGATGGTTTGTCAAATTTACTTAGAACAACCTGCATAACAGAGTCATTTTCGATTTCCCATCTTAGACCAACAGTAGATATTCTAAGCATAATTTTTTCATTTGATGACCAATTCGAATGATTAAAATTGAATATTGAAGTATATTCATGAATATATATCCAATTGAAATATGTTTTTAAAACAAGAATAATTGATGGGTCAAGTATGCAAGTGAACAACTGGAAAAACAAAGTTTTAAAAGTGCAGGTTTACGATAGACAGTCAGTTTTTTGGTCATAACTCTCTCATACGATATCAAAATTGAGTGATTAAAATTTATTTGTAAATAAGATTCATAGGGGAATATACTGTAGAAATAGGTTTTAAAAATATTGTCATTTAGGCCTTAAAAAATTGACTGTCCCAACCCTGTTCTTAAGCTGCCTACCAGACACCGTGTCAATATTTTGGTTATAACTTCTTCATTTCAAATCCAAATGGAGTGATTCAAATTGGGTTGGAAATTATACATCAAGGGATACTTAGGATAGATTTTTTTTTTTTAAATATTCCCTTTGGTCCCTTAAAACATGACTATCCCGACTATGTTTTCAAAATTTTCATCAAGCCCACTAACAAAAAATAGATGATATTTAAGAAATTTTGCCAAATTGGTGATAAAAATGAATATGAGTGTTTTCATAATTGTTATTTTCAATATAATACATCTACATACACAAATAAATTAAAACATTTATCACCGATGTTGATTTCCACAATGTGTTGCAACAAAAACAACTATTTTTACATTAAAAAAATGTATTAATTTATGTCCTTATTTATTTTATTTTCTACACTAACCTACTTTGCTTTGGAAAATGAATATGCTTACGTATACGAATATTTCTAGTGGAACCTTTTTTGAAATAAGGCCTCAAATATGTACATACCCAAATTTGAAAAATACATGTTAATAAATATTAGGTTATGAGAAGTCAACATCCCTTGAAAAGATGGTGTCAAAAATTGTTGAAGTATGGAGTGATGCTGCAAGAAAATGATGGAGTGAAACCAATATTCAATATATCCTTTACTTTCTTGATTTCCCATAGCCATCATATCATGAATTTATTGAGTTTTTAAAACAGCTTGTTGATGCAGACCAGAAGAAACCTCATTTTCTTCCATAACTTCTACAATTTTTTCGATTTAAAACCTTCGCAAACTCAATATAAGTTTTTTGCAATGGTGCATGTGAGACAGAATGGGTGGGAAGAGTAGGTGAATTTTGAAATTCAACAATGTAAGTGTGTTGCACAAGTTTATTATAGTGAGGGTGTGGAATGAGTGGAGCAGGACATTGTGTAGGGAATGGAGGATTTTGATGATGTAGTTGATTATGTTGTATGGATGATTTTGATAGGAAAGCAAGATGTTGTGGAAGAGCTAGTGAAGAATATGGGTGATGTATTTGTGCTACAAGATGTGGGAGAGTATCCATGTAATCATAAGATGAACGATGCCAAACTTGTAGACAATATTGGTGAGGGTTATATTGAGATTGACATGGTTTCCCTAACACGAGAGTCTTCCATAATGGATTATGCAAGTAAGAAAATGGAGAGGAAGTGTTTTGAACCATACATGTAGGCCACGATTTCCATGGTTTTGACCTTGTTGTAGCTTCCCCATCTCTTTGATATGTTACTTCCATCCTAGATAAGGAAGAAAAACTATTTATGGGATGCCCCTTTTGGCAATGAGGGAAAAACACTTCTTCAATTTCTTGATTTTTCTGAACCTGCAAAACATCCAATTGTGAATTTAGAGAGCTAATAAAACAATTTTAAAATGTTCAAATAAATCATTGATTTCAACTCCTATATCTCCTGTTCTTGTAGTAGATTTGGAAAAGAAAGAAGAAACTTCTCTAGAATTCTTACTAGCCTTGGAGATTCCTCTTAAATACCTTATGCATAATTCACAAACATCATCATATGATAACTGAAAAACATCACCTTTTCCCATTAGATTGAAGAGTTCTAAAAATTCATCTTTGATTCCTTTAAGAATGAGTGTTTTTAAGATCTCTTTTTTCAAATTCTTATGCTTTGATTTTTGAAAGTTGTAATGAAATCGCTCTACATAGTCCTCCAAGCTTACATTTTCCCCTTGTATCATAGTGGAAACATCTTCATCGACCTTGCAATAGCCTTGGTACTTCTTCAAGAATACATTCTTCATGTCCTCCCATGTTTGGATGCAGTTCCCACCAAGGCTCATGAACCATCGAAGAGCTACTCCTTTTAGAGTAAGAGGAAACACTTTCAAGCTTTGATCATTAGTGCTATTAGCACTTTACGAAACTCTCCTAGGTTGTAGCACGGAGATGCCTGGTAACATATAATCTTCAATATTGTTCTGAGAACTATTGGAATGGATGATGGTTTGGATCAAGTCAGATAATCATTTCAGCTCTATTCTCACTCAAGACATGCATGAACACTCCCAACAACACAAGGATTTAAACCACTATTGCTCAATAATTTGTAGATTTAATGGATAGATGGAGAACACTGACAATATCAACAGATTTCATATATAAATATAAATAGATGACTAGCTACATGCAACAAAAGAGAATACTGACTGTACTGGCAGATGCATATATGACCACATATGAATGTTTAGCTACAAGCAGCAAAGAAGCTTGCAATTCTAAGTTATCAAAGCAGAGATAAGATGACAGTTATCTGGCCTTAGACACAAAGGAAACATGAACAAAATTGTTCAAGTGCAAGCATAGAACAATAAAGAGAATGGATGTTGAACATATAATGGCAAAATAAGGAAGTATTTCTAGAATGGAGATGAGAATATTGAAGGAACGGAAGAGGAATAATCTCCAGGAGTTGAACCCTTGTTGCATCTAGTTTTCAAATATTTATAGCCTTTACAATGATATTCAGCCTTCTGAAGCTTGAGAGGTCGTAATTGAGCACTTTGTCTTGTTTAACTATTTGATTCCTTGAAGGCAAGCATGGCTTGGATGTTTTTCACCTTTTGACAGGGGAATAACTGCATTCATATATTTTGGCCAGTTTGTTGCATTGTTTGGGAGTTATCCTATGCCAACGATGTTCCATAATGTTTGTTGGGGTGGTTGTTGCACTGTCTATTCTGTTGATGCTCCATGAACTTTCTATTTTAGGCTGTAGCGTGTTGTGGCCCTTCTCTTCTCCCTTTTCGAGCTCTTTTTCCTGGCAAACTGCATCCTGGGCACTGTTATATGGTGAAAGAGGTCTTGGGGCCTTTATGTTTCCCTTTAAACCACAAACAGTGTCTGTTTGTTATAAACAGCGAAACACTGCAACACTTCTAATTCCCGCCCATCAATGTGTATTTTGGACTTCCAAAAGTCTTATAATATGGTTTAGTTATCCATCAGTTCCACCCTTGTTGCCATCACAAGTCGCATTTGGCCTAGCCTGTGTATTTCTTTGTTTTTCTGAAATATGCGAAAAACACTAAAAACCATGAAAGAATGACCTTTCGGACTTCAAAAATTATTAATTTCCCTTCTCGGACCCTTTCAGGTCTAGGCTTCATCGCAATTGCAAGGCTCTCAGGCTTCCCTTGTATTTCGTTGAAACACTAAAAAAAAATTGAACCCTAGACCTGAAATATTATATAATATCATTCCCGAACCCTTTCGGGTCTGGGCTTTATCACTGTCAGGAGTGCCAGGCTACCTTTGTAATTTTTGTTATATAACGAAAATATACCAAATACATTGAAAACTGCTTGGGTGCGGACTTGAAATTTTATAAGAAATCATTTGTAGTGTTGTCGGGTCTGTCCCATCGGGTCACATGCATATATATGTAAAGGCCCACCACTTTGGTTTCCGGCGATAGCGATCTGGCGATGTAACGTGGGCCATTGATCAGCATGCGTGATCGACAGTCCACGTTTAATCGTCGATCGCAATCGCTCCTTCCCCTTGGACTATGCCAATAATGCAGATTCATCTCCACCGATTGCGACCTGCCGATCTGATCATCAGCAATCGTTGATCAGCGGTGTCATGCGTCGATAATGACTACCCACCTGTGCCAATCAGATTCGTCGATGTGATCCACTGATCAGATATGGACCGTTGATTGGCAAGATCAGACGATTGTCATGCATTTGGACTATTAAGCCTGTGATTTTGGTTTTTTCATGGTTTTTTTAAGTATTTTGCCTCCTGATAGTGTATTTTTTCCCTTCCAAGGGCTCTTTGGCATGCAATAATTTTGAATTCGAATGATCCTTAAGAGGATTTTGAAGACTTTTGGGGCATACTTGGATCCTTTGGCATGATTTTTTAAGCACACTTGGAGACTTTGGGGCATATTTAGATCCATTTTTGGACCATTTGCCTCTAAGGCTAACATTGGCTCCTTCTGGGGATGAAATCATCCCTATGAGGTTTCAAGAACCGTAGATCAATGTCTTTCCTGTATACAACAAGATCAAATATTCCTCCTGGTGTTGCATTGGGCATGGAGTCTATTAAGCATGAACTAAAAACTTTGAAAACAACATATTTACAATACCAAGGCTTGAAATCCTTAACTGAACTAAAGTTCGAAGAACAACCCATTGAATGGGCCATCAAAAACATATCCTTCCTTTGATGCATCCCTTTTGAGAAAACAGTCACCAAACTGAAAATTGACCCTTTTACCTTTCCACGAAAGGTTTCTTTCTCTTGGTCAATGTGTATATCAACCAATTCATCAAAGACTTGCAAAGGCCTATTTGATTTGATCCTCTACTTCAAAAATTTTGGAACACTTGACATTATCAGGAAGAGATGGTCTATATTTCACCTCCTCTCCGTATGCTTTTAGCGTTGGATGTTTTGATTGGGAGGTTTTGTACACCTGTTGAATGATAAGGTCTGCTTCACACTTTGCTGTGTCATTTGTGACCTGAAAAGTTAATATGAAAGATGAATCAATGCATTCTTGTGTGGGGGACACAAGGACTTCACCTATTCCTACAGCTCCATCAGAGCAAGCCCCATCAAAGAGCATGTCCCAAATCTGTGGGCCTTCTTCCTCTGTGATCTGGCAAACTGATTTTTTAAGTTATGTAGAGGCCAACTGATAAGGCTTGGTAATGTCAAGAACGAGCTTATCCATGACAGCCTTGGGCATTGGATCATGGCTAGCTCCAGTGTCTAGAGGGCAATTGTGAAGGATTTCATCATAAATAGACAGAGAAACATATAATGATGGGGAGTTGTCTTCACAGTTTTCGATCATTGTGCTGAGAATAATAGCTGGTTGGTCATCTTGCAGATTTACATAGCCAATGGAAGCTTGGATGGTTTTAGGCTCAAGAGCCTCAAGGATATATTTCTTGAAGGACTCATTCTTCACTGGTTCAATTAGGGGCATAGGTATTCTTGGCTTTTGGATTTCTGATTGAAAACTGAAAGAAGAAGGGGACTTGTCAAGGTCTCTTACCTCTATGGCCGGAGCTTTGAGAATGATAGGATCAACTGCTGATTACTTCTGCATATTAGCTTGCTATTCTGCAAGGACAACAACTTTATGAACAGGAGTTTCTTTGACATTATTCATCATAGACCTTAGATTATATTGGTGCTGATTTTCAGTTCGTAGAACAAATTCACCATCCCAATCTTGGTTGATCTGGTCATTGAATAATGACTTCTCATAGGCAAATTTGGTTAAAAAGGTGGTGCTTCCTTTGTCTTCCATACCATCGATCTCATCATCTTCCTCAAACTACTCTTCTTCCATGACTACATTCTAAAAAGGGACCTTCAGCCTTTGGTCTTCATTGGCCTCTTTGCTTCTTTGCAAAATCTGCAATTGCTCATCAGGTCTTCTATATAGATTTGGATTTGGAGCAAAGGTATTATTAACCCTTCCTTTCCGAGAATGCTACTCAACCTTTAATTTGGAAATTTCAGAGGCTAATGACTCGATCATTTTGGTCATTTTATCTATCTTAGGATTAGAGGATGATGAAGACTCGTCCCTCTATCTCCTTTTGTCAACATTACCTTCGAGGTTTTCTGCAGCCATGATGTTTGATTCTACTTCCAAGGCTGCATCCTGCATATCAGCCAAAGTAGCACATCGCCTCTCCCTCAATAGTAAACAGAATTCAGAATCAAAGGCACTGGCATAGATGAGTCTAGCAGAGGTAGTGATGGGTTTTACTTCAGTAGGTATCTTGTTGTACATGTGGTTAAATCTCTTATTAAAATCAGATAGAAGCTCACCATTTTCCCTCTATAAGTTCCCAAACTCAGTGTGGTAGTAGAGGAGATCCTTCTTATCCCCCCAATGCTTAAAGAATGGGTCATATAAAGCCTCAATATCAACTATAGATCTTGGGCTCAGTTCTTTGAACCATTTTCTAGCCTCTCCATCAAGGCTTTGAACAAAGATTCTCATCCAGACATCATCTTCACTAATGTCTAGGTTATCAACATAGCTATAGAATGATTCAAGATGTTCTTCAGCTGTAACACCTTCAGTCCTAGTGAACTTAGGCATATACTTCTAATATTATTTAGTAGGCATGGCATTCAAAGGAGTGGGCAGTATTAGAGGTCCATACCTAGCAGCTATGATTCTTTCCATTCTGGCGGGTCCTTGTGGTCCTGCCATAGCTCTGGTGGCTATATGGGTACTGGAAGTCTAAATGACAGAGGGCTGAGGAGTGATTGATAGGACTAAATTAGTATGATGGATAGGAGGTGAGATTTTCTTTGGATTTACAACAAAGGAGAACCTAAAGAATAAGGAGCTTTATGAATCTCTAAGATATTTTCTTAGTTGCTAGTATTAGAAGCTATACTCTCAACATGTATTTGTTCTATTACAGGATTTTCTTGAAGAGATATAGGAGATTGTTTAGGTTTACCTAAACCTGATGCTCCTTTCTGCAATACCTTTCTTTCTTTGATGATCTTTTCAGGGTTAGGTACTGGGTCAGCTTGTGACTTCTATGGATGCCTCACAAAATGAACCAGAACTATGATGTGGAGTTGCCAAAAATGTTCGGCCTCTAGTAGAGTCGCCAGATAGATGATTACAACCAGAAAAAGTGTCCAGACTTTGTCTATCATCAGAGCTAGATCTATGTTGTCTCCCAGGGAACCTGAGCTTCAGTTTCCTCTCCCCGGCAATGGCACCAATAATGTTAGAACTCCAGGAAACTCTCCTAGGTTGTAGCTCGAAGATGCCTGGTAACATATAATCCTCAATATTGTTCTCAGAACTATTGGAATGGATGATGGTTTGGATCAAGTCATATAATCATTTCAGCTCTATTCTCACTCAAGACATGCATGGAAACTCTCAACAACACGAGGCTTTAAACCACTAATGCTCAATAATTTGTAGATTTAATGGATATATGGAGAATACTGACTGTATCAGCAGATTGCATATATAAACATAAATGGATGACTAGCTACAGGCAACAAAAGAGAATACTGATTGTACTAGCAGATGCATATATGACCACATATGAATGTTAGCTACAGGTAGCAAAGAAGCTTGCAATTTTAAGTTATCAAAGTAGAGTTAAGATGACAGATATCTAGCCTTAGACACAAAGGAAACATGAACAAAATTATTCAAGTGCAAGCATAGAATGGCAAAGAGAATGGATGTTGAACATATAATGGAAAAAGAAGCTTGTATTTCTAGAATGGAGATGAGAATCTTGAAGGAACAGAGGAGGAAAAATCTCTAGGAGTTGAACCCTTATTACATCTAGTTTTCAAATATTTATAGCCTTTACAATGATATTCAGCCTTTCGAGGCCTGAGAGGTCATAATCGATCACTCTGTCTTGTTTAATTGTTTGATTCCTTGAAGCCAAGCATGGCTTGGAGGTTTTTCTCCTTCTGACAGGGGAATAACCACATTCAGATATTTTGGATAGTCTGCTACACTGCTTCTGAGTTATCTTGTGCTAGAGATGTTCCATAACATTTGTTGGGGTGGCTGTTGCGCTATATGTGCTGTTGATGCTCCCTGAACTTTTTTTTTCAAGCTACAATGTGCTGTCGTCCTTCTCTTTTCCATTTTCAGGCTCTGTTTCCTGGCAAACTGCATCCTGGGTGCTGTTATATGGTGAAATAGATCTTTGGGCCTTTGTGTTTCCCTTTCAACTGCAAACTATGTCTGTTTTGGTTATAAATAACGCAACACTGCAACACTGCTAATTCCCGCCCATCACTGTGTATTTTGAACTTCAAAAAGTCCTAAAATATGGTGTAGTTATCCATTAGTTCTACCCTTGTTTCCATCGCAAGTCACATTTGGCCTGGCCTGTGTATTTTTTTGTATTTTTGAAATATGTGAAAAACACTAAAAACCGTGAAAAAATTGCCTTTTCAGACTTCAAAAATTATTAATTTCCCTTCCCGAACCCTTTTAGGTCCGAGCTTCATCGCAATCGCAAGGATCCCAAGCTTCCCTTGTATTTCGTTGAAACACAAAAAAAATTGAAAAATGGCTTTCCCCAGACCTAAAATATTATATAATATCATTCCCGAACCCTTTCGGGTCGAGGCTTTATTGCTATCGATGGTGCCAGGCTCCCTTTGTAACTTTCGTTATATAACGAAAATATACCAAATACATTAAAAACTGCTTGGGCGCAGACTTGAAATTTTATAAGAAATCATTTGTAGCATCGTTGGGTTCGGCCCATCGGGTCGCATGCATATATATGTAAAGGCCCTGCCCCTTTGGTTTCCACCGATTACGATTCGGTAATGTAACGTGGGCCATCAATTAGCATGCGCGATCGACAGTCCATGTTTAATCTTTGATCGCAATCACTCCTTCCCCCTGGTCTATGCCGATAATTCTGATTCGTCTCTGTCGATTGCAACCCACCGATCTAATCATCGACGATCGTTGATCAGCAGTGTCATATGCCGATAACCACTAACCACCTATGTCGATCAGATCTGAACCGTTGATCAGCCAGATCGGATAACTGTCGTGCATTTTGACTGTTAAGCCTGTGATTTTGGTTTTTTCATGGTTTTTTTAAGCATTTTGCCTCCTAATAGCATATTTTTTCCCTTCCAAGGGCTCTTTGGCATGCGATAATTTTGATTTCAAATGATCCTTAAGAGGATTTTTAAGACTTTTGGGGCATACTTGGATCCTTTGGCATGATTTTTTAAGCACACTTGGAGACTTTGAGGCATATTTAGATCTATTTTTGGGCCATTTGCCTCCAAGGCTAACAAGTACAATAATCATATTCTCTACAAAGTACTTCAAACTCAAATAAGAATGTATATGGCTCTTCATTTTCCAAACCATGAAAATTTGGTAGAGAAGATGGAGGAATTATGTGCATTTGTGTCACTCTTCCTAGATCTTTGATGGGGAATTCAAAAGTAGAAATGTGAGCCATTTATTACCATAATAGAAGATGTTCTTCATGTGTTTCTTTGAGCATCCTCCTTCAAATGTTCCTATCAATTGGTTAGTGAAATGGATGGTGCTTACATAACCACTTGAGTGGAATCATGAGAATTTTTGTCAAAATTCTACCTCTAAAATTCCTACTTCTATCAGTGCATGCTATATGACTTAAGCCTGACTACTTAGGGTAGACTCATCGCTAGTTCCCCAAGATGCACACATAGGTTCTTACCTTCCGTCTTCAATATCAAACTCTCATGAAGTCAGGTATGCATCTATAACAAGATATTAGTTTGGTAGTGAAACTTGATTGTCTCCCCAACAACGACACCAAAATGTTGGGTAAAATTAATTGCTTAATAAAAACAACTAATCAGTTGAGCATTAATTATCAACCCAAGGAGCATCTTTTTGTTTCAAGGCAATCAAAAAAATATATGCATAACAATAACAACAACTAACATTGGTTCTATATCATTGTGTTATATACTATCAAGCTCATTCAACAAGAAATAAAATGTAAAACTTGAATAATAAAACTAAAATTAAAAAGAAGAAAGTAAATGACAGGAAAAACAATTATACTAATCACACAACTTGAATCATTTCCAAATCGAACCACACATTTCTAAATTAGAAATTTTTCTATTGCACCTAACATAATTCAAATGCTAATCTAGAGCAACAAATCAAATGAAATCTAGAAGCTGCAAGAAATAACAAATTTGGAAAATGCAGCAACTTAACAAATTACTTGATTAAAATAAAATTTTACTTTGAAGAACAACAATTGAAATTCAAAGCAACAAGCACACAACTAAACTATTGTAGATGTTCAAGGTAGCACCTCGTCCAAGGTAGTGGGCCCAACTGCCCAAGACAGTTCTTCCTTGAGAAATAACTCAGACGAGATTACAGATAACAGACATAGAACTCAATGGACAACTTCCTTGATTAAAAGATATGAGAGAAATAATTATGGCATAATGAAACTCTTATTTTTGCCTCAAATTCAAAAATTGTTCATCTCCCATCTCTCATCTCTGATCTCTTCTCCTACATCCTATTTAATGATTGTCCATCTCCTATCTCCTAATTATCTCCTCATTATCCCCCTCAATTATCCTCTCTCTTTTTGGTCTTTGTTTTCATTTAAATACACAGAGAGCAAAGGGAAGTTACAACAAAGATTATTACAAAATTATTTCCATTACAATTTTCTATTGATTACATAATCTTAATAAGCAGTATTAGGTCTAAAAGATCTGTCCATCAACATTCAACAGGAATAAGTTGAATTTGGTATTGCAATTGGAAGAATTTAGAAAACAACCACAACAACAAATCTAAGAAAATTGTCTTTGAAGAACCTTCCGTTTCTCTTAATACAGATTGAATTTTGGAAAACTGTTCATTTCAAAACTAATTCGGTTTGTTCTGGACAAAACCCATGTTTCATATTTTCTAGATTCTCCTTCATTTGTCTGAAACGTCCAATGCAAAATTGTCACTTCTTATTCCAATGAATTTCTGAGTTGGAATATTTAATTATGAGTAGGAAATAAAATTTGCAATCTGGAAAAGATCTTGGAGGCTAAAATCGTGACTGATGTTCCAACAAATTCATTAATAAACCATCATTAATAAAATCATGCATAATAATCATCAGTTTATTAAAAATAAAGGAGAAAAAATAGTATTTATCCGTAAGAGCATAAATAACTATAAAATGGATTTATATGATAAATGACGAGATCAAGAATGGTAGAAATGGATGAAATAGACGTTAAAAAGTGATAATAATAATGACAAATTAGTGGCCCAACACAAGGAATGATTGCTCACAGGATCCACAGTAGGCTTTGAAATTTGCATGCAAGACAAAATTTTGGAGGGTGGTTGTAGTTGCTACTACAAGTCACAGGAAATAAAGAAATTGTTGGAATATTCTCATAATATGACATTGTGCTTGATTACTCAAAAAGGCTCTTTGATAAAGGGCACTTTAGCATTGATAATTGGACGATATTGAGTTTGAAATTGCATTTGGAAGGTGTGGAAAATTGCACAACTTTTAACTTTTAATGTGAATATTCTCTCTGTTGTGTTTGATAACTTATGAATTGAAAGCTTTTAGGATACAATTTGATGTTGAAGAATTTGCAATTAGGCCTCTAATTCACTAAGGAAATAGGTATTCAAAGTTTATTGAGGCAATCAAGCTGTTACTAGAAATAGGGCATTTGAGCACTAATGAATATTTGGTTCCGGGTTATAGATATGCACTCTAGCAGTGGGTATTCTACAATATGGGATTTCAATGTTTCAAAATTTGAGATTCATTTTGATGGTGAAAATATTGATTGAATAAGGACTCTAAAGTAGCATGGAATCGACAATTTTGAGTTTATAAATTCGAATAACCTTTCTTGATCTAGGGAAAGGTGGTGACCATTCTACCATAACTGCATATGGGCATCATCAAATTGATTGATCGAAGACTAAGAGTCAAGTTGGGTTGCAAAATTTTTGCAAGTTAGGACTTTCGATTGCTAAAAAAGTCCCTAAGTTTTATATGTGCATCTAGGAAGTTAGGATTTATTGGATAGGTCATTTAGGCTCCAATCAATTGCCTATTGGGAGCTCAAAAATGTGCTTGACTAGAAAGGTTAGATAGTGAGGGTGCTCTATTTGATTGCTAGCAACATATTTTGTTGCAAAAAAGGTTCTTCTGTTGTGGTTAGAAGATGGGCTCTATGTCAATTCCATTTACAAGATCAACATACAATGTTGGAAGATGTTCTGAAGAGGACTTTTCAAGTAAAGATCCACTTCTTAATGACTTGGATGCTCTTAGCACCTCTGACATTCCAGGGATATCTATATCATCGTGTCCTACAAGCTTGGAATCTCTTGTGATGCCTTTGGAGCTTGCTTTTGATTCTTTGTAGCACTCCCAGGAAAACAAGCATGATGCACCTCTGCTATCTGCATCAATGGAAGGTAGCCTGTCAATTAGGAGTCCAGTCGACAAAAATGAAAATACATTGGAGAAACTCCAAATGATTTGAATGAAGTTCTTGCACATAGGCCATAGGCTTGGTGAGAAAACTAATAATGCTATTGTTGCTCAGGTTTTGTATAGGTTGGGACTTGCTGAGCAGTTAAAATTTCCTAGAAACACTGATAGGGACTTTGCATTCAGTAATGACAGAGCTAGTGCAATAGCAAGAGAAGATGAAGAAACTAGCCAAGAAGACTTGGACTTTACATGCACCATATTAGTTTTAGGAAAAACTGGTGTAGGTCAGAGTGCAACAATAAATTCTATATTTAATGAAGTTAAGGATGCAACTGATGCATTCTAACTAGCCACAAAGAAGGTTGCAATGACAGTTGGAACTATACATGGAATCCACCTAAGGATCATCGATAGTCCTGGCTTGATTCCTTCTTTTACTGGTCATCGTAGAAATGAAAAGATTATGGCATTAGTGAAGAAGTTTGTAAGGAAGTATCCTCCAGATCTTGTACTTTATGTGGATCAACTTGACATGCAAAATAACAACCATAGTGATTTTACAGTGATGAAAATCATCACTAAGAATTTTGGGGCTACTATTTGGCACAATGCATCTTTAGTTATGACTCATTGCCCTTCAACTCCCTCGGATAGTACGTGGAATGTTTCTAGAGACAGTCTAGTTTTTTCAGTCATGCAAACCATAATAAATTTAGAAGAAATGATAACCACTCTATGGTTACTCATAACAAAACCATAGATCATGAGTTTTTTTCACAACATGATGATTATTATTACCGGCCGAACAAGTGCTTCATCACAAAAAGAAAACATGGGAATTTTCTTAGCAATCAGATACTAGAACAACACAGTTTCTTTGCTTTGCTTGGAGAAGAAAAAAACTACAAGCGCTTAACTGCTAGAAAAATAAAGGAGGTTTTATCCCTTAGTCAGCGAGGTCAAACAAAGAAAAAGATTACTAGATTAATTCTTTTGAATGAAGAAGATCACTAGAAACTAAAGAAATAACAAACTCATAGATTGCGTAAAAGTTTGAGAAATAATATGCCAATGATTTGAAAGTTTACTAACCTACAAGGGATGATCCAGAATCTGTTGAAATTTTCTATTTTGATATGGAATTCCTAGCTCTTTTTAGTCCCTGCCCTCCGGGCCTGGCAGGGACTATAGTAATCGATTCGCTGCGATTACATTAGTTTGACACGGGAACCGAAGGTTAAACAGAAATTAAACCAAAGTTTTTCTGATAACATATGGATATGGCCCACTTTGCCGCTGCATTTAACCAATGGCTGAAGCGATGGTCTTATTTGGCCTCATTACGAGGTATGAGGTCTCAAAACTTAGGCAAAAGTTAGCAAAATGGTTTGGTTAATTAGGACAGGTTCCCGTCAGTGAATTAATGCCAGTGAAGTAATGCTATCTTTGGCATAGCATTAGTTCGGTCACATTTAATGTTAGCCAAACATTACAGGAAATTAAGCGGGCCAAACCTTTGCATGTAAGCCTGCCTGTACGCCTGCCAGCACATCTAACAGGTGCTGGCTCCTATGGGCGTCCTCCATTCCTTCTTATATCACCACACTGCAACTTCATTTCTTGTTGGTTTTCTCTCGGCGGTGGCTTCCTGCCCGCTCCACCCTGCAACACTGCAAGACCTGCCCGCTCCACCCTGCAACCCTGCAAGAAGTGACAGCCGACCTGCTTTTGATCTGTTGCTCTTTGTAACTCTTTTCTGCTGCTCAAGTTCCTTGTTCAAGTCACGCAATTGGGTAAGTTCAGTCTTCAAATCTTTCATTTTCTGTGACTGCTGTTCTACATTTGCAGTTCTTCCTGCTCGAGTAGAGCAGCGGCCTCTCTAATGTCGAATGTCCTTCGGTGTTGCAGCCTGTAAAGTCACCACGCCGCCCATCACAGGTAAATAGTTTCAGAAATTGCCCATCACGTAAATAGTTTCAGAAATTTCTAAATTTCTAATTGAAGTAATTTACTGTGGCCGTGTTAACTATTTCTAAAAAAGGCTGCAATAATTTTATTTTGTTCTTTTCAAAATAAACTGTAAAACAACTAACAATATCACAAAATTGTTGTGCAGGTTACTCGACATTTCTTTCGGTTGACCTTGCAAGCGGCGCACGAACGCGTTGTTTCTCATCCAAACAAATAACACCCCTGCGATTATAATCTCTGTTAATCGAAAGGCATAAAGAAGCTTACATGCAAAGCCTGTATTCCAGTCCATCTGGTAGTCTGTTACATTTTGTTTAGGTTGTTTAGGATCATACATGTAATAAGCAGTGTATTGGTTAACGCCTAGATAGTCTATTGAACCTTTAACCATTTGGGACTGTTCCTTTGTAAACTTGGGCAGCCTTGTCCCAACAATTTCCACCATAGAATCAGGATATTTCCCATAGGTAATAGGATGGAGAAACCTGGCAAATATGAAAGCAAATAACGAATTTTTATTACAAGAATGACGTGAATGGAGACAAATTTATCAAACAGAAACAAAAATACAGAAAAACAAAGACCCTAAAATATGAAACCTAGGGTAGCCATCTGTTATTTTGTAGCTTGTAATTTGTATGCAATTTTGATAAGAAATACCGAATGCTATTAAAAGAAAACCACTTCTCATTCAACATAAGTAGAGGGAAGAAAGAAATTCACACATACCATCCAATATGGAAATCCCTTGATCTTTGAGCCGCTCCCTGGTCCTCACTGGAATTTGTAAGAGGCTCATACCATACAAAGTCCAAAAGTATCCCAATTTTTCCCTTTTGCATGGGCTGCAGTTGAAAAAGTTTTCAGCATCAGTGGCCAGTTCATGCTCTTAACAATTAAATAGCAATTTTTTGCTACGTTGTAGCAGGTCTGACCTGATACTTTTCTCTATAAATCTTTACAGCAGTAGCATGTGAAAGCAGCAAATTGTGTGCAACAATGTAGGGTTCTGTAGCCGAATTTCCCGCTGTACAGTTCCCAAATGGAGCAGAGCACCTTCCAGGAGCAAAAATTCCATTGTCATAACCAAGAGCAGCAACAACCCGTGGCTCATTGAATGTAAGGGGTGATTTTCTGCTACGTTTGAAGAAAATTGGAAAATTAAACCACAAGTTACCGCAATCGTAGCTCAAACCGCCAAGTATAAACGGAAAATGTAAAGGATATTGCAAATTTCCAGATCCGTCGGCTCAGGACACTACTTACAGGTGCAGATGCGCTCGAATATATCCAAATGTTACGGTGTCAACTCAAATTCTCCGATATTTACAAAATTTACTGCATTTAGATCATCAAAACCTCTGAGATCGGAAGATAAACTCCACGCCCCAAGCTTTAAAATTCGAAATAACCGGTTTCAAAACTGAGAACAGAACCCTGCATCATAACCTCCCTCGCAGATATAAACTGAGAACAGAACCCTGCATCATAACCTCGCTCGCAGATATACCGGAGCATGTTGGTAATACAGAAACTGCGATCTGGCACGTGGCTTGCATGTGTGGCTTCTCTAAATCTATACATTTGCTTACCAAGTTTACCATGTGTGACCGGTGGTTCATGAAGTATGAATGGAACTAGACAAAGGAGCACCTCAAATGTGTTTTAAACTGGTGAAGTTGGGAAGATATGTAGTATGATAGTATACACATCGGCACGTGTATTGCATACAAGCACTACATGCATAGCGATGGTCAATTGTTCTGTATCCAAACACAACACATGGGCAGCATGCACCATCAACAAGAGATTTTCACGAGTGGACCACAGGGACTCAATGAGCAATTATCATGAGTGGACAACATAAACTAATAAGTAAAAATGTCAACATTTTCTAAGGCTATTGAATTATGAAGTCGTATGCTTGATTATGAAACATATGCATTCTCCTCGCCGTCAGATTTGTTAGAGGCCACCATTGCCACATTTGTTGGAGACCGCTTCTCTGTTAACCATCGTGGATGAATAAATAGAATATTTTACCAGGAATAAATGGTAAGGTTTCAAAAGAATAAGGACGACATATGTGATTCTTTGCCATACGGGTGTCTTTTGAGTTTGG
>APFE031379585.1:9917-26520 GCA_000404065.3 Pinus taeda | reverse complement strand
TGTCTTGTTTGTCACTAGAGAGTCTTAGACTCCTAGGGAGGTTAGTTTTGTCAACAAAAATAACTCTTTCCGCATGACAGACCATGTTCGGTCAATGCATTCCTTTTTTGTAAATTATCTATCTCAGCCCGAAAAAGGGTTAAACTTATACCGAGTAGATGCCATTTTCAATTCGTTAACAAGATGAAAAGGACAAGCGCTCGACGATATTTTCATATTTTGAGAGTTTGAAAAGAGCTTAAAGAGGACTCCAAGGGGGTTCCTTTTTCGCTGTTTAACAGAGCTCGAAAAAGAAATAAAAGTATGCTCCATGGTCAAAGTACAATTCATGATTGTGCACGTCAAATTCTATAAGTTAGTTGTAAATCTATTCAAAGCAACACCAAACAGATTAAACATACCTGTTTCATTGGTAAAAATAGGTAAATATTAAAGTTTACTCATTTAATGATAATGAAATAAGCATAAAAACAACAATTTACCATGTTATTTTCACCATTTGATATTTACCATTCAGTTTATGCTCTGACCCTATTTTTTACCTTGATCTTCATCAACTAATTGCGAGAGATTCTATAGATCATTTCTCGTGTCATCTAGACCAGGTAGGAGATCTACCCCTCCTCTTTCTTTTCATGTCATTCTTTTACTGTTTCATGCAAGATTTTAGGGTTTTTAGGTCCCCTCGGGTTTGGATTTTTTTCCCTTGGATCAGCGCAGGATTGCATGTCAAAAACTGAACTGGGGAGCTCCTAGACAAAAGGAATTCTGCATTGCAGCATAGTGTCTCATTGCCTGGGCTGCGTTGGGCAAGTTTCACAAATTTGTTTCACCTAATTGACCCAAAATTTCTCTAGTTTTTTGCATGAAAAGGATCTTAACTAATCTTATGGTTGGATTTTAGGCTTTCATCGGATCATAATATCTATTACTTGGCGAGAAAGAGAGCATGAAGAAAAGACATGGTTTCCCTAAATGATCCGGGTACAATTCAGGCCCTCAATAATTGTGGGTTGCTCAAATACTTTAGATTGTCTAGAATGAGGCAATGATAAGAACTATTATAGTTCCTAGTTCATGCATGGGGACCGATAGATCAATATTTTCACATAAGGAACAAAGTTTTCCCTATTGTGATCAATGATGTTTACTTTCTTATAGGGTTGTCGAGACGTGGTGCCCCCATATCTCTTTCAGGTTCTTCCCATGAAGGGGAGTCAGTGAGGGACTATGTTTGACAATTCTATCGGCCAAATACACAGCCTAGCAAGGACGGAAAGATAACCATCAAATATATCTGTGATTTGCCTTTGAGAATAATCCTTTTCACCATCATAAAGTTGGCAAGTAGTGTGACACTTTATCTGGTGAACATATCATGTGTGAAACATGTTCTTAAGTGTCTTGAGCCAACTTTATTCAACTGGCATGAGGCAGTACTTTCTTCACTGAAAGAGCAGCTGACAAAGGTAAAGAGTAGTAAGACAAATAAATTTAGCTATGGATTGCTCTTAATTGCTTTTACCTTAGAAATAATCCCATTGATGCGACTCCAGCATGTAACACTGGGTGTACTGGTCCTAGAGATCCACGGATCCAACAGTGGGTCGAACTGATGGCTAGACATGTTGGTCAGTCATTGATTACATTTTCCATTGCATTCTTTAGTTGGCTCAATTGACAATACATTTTCATCAAGGAGCGTCCATAATCAGGGATGGAATTTCGTGGAGATCCAGAGTTGAGTCTACCAATGGGTGCTCAATGGGGTGCTATAGGTAAATTGTTTTTGACCAAAATGTTTTTTTATTTTTAAGTTTCAACATGCTTTTGTGTTTTGATGTTCCAAGGATAAACTCAAACCATTCTTATGCATGCAGATGTTGGTACTGTTTGACCTATGAGGCACCAATAGGAGCGAGGTGTGCCAACGTGGAGAAATGTTGGGAGAGAAGTTCTCCGAGATGTGGATTTGGCCGAGACACTAGCAAAGTTGTAGGATCATGTAGAGGGATTGACCCTTGGTATTCTGGATGTCTAGATTGAGGAGTTACCTATGAGGCTGTAGCGCCATACTATTGGTGTTCCAAGCCGTTGGATGCGACTTTTGCGCATGCTTAGGCTATGACCTGTTATCATGAGAATCACTAGGTCGACTTAAGATGTTTTTTGCATGCATTTTGAGTTTTTAGGTCAGATGACCAAACATGTCTTGGACACAAATTTTGTAAAAAAAATTTAAAGCATCTATCTATTTTTACTTTCATAGTTTTTAATATATGGTTATGTTCAATCCTATTCAACTAATGATGTGAATTGAAAATTTACTTTTACATGTGTCGCAAATGTCTATTTAACAAATAGTTTGCTAATGAGTCAGGTAATGTGTTAAATTTTTTGGAAATATGTTGATATTGAATTTACTCAAAATGTCTTTCCAAAATATGAACTCTAAGGAACATATGAAGAATCGTTGGGTTTCAAATGATATAAACGTTTGTTAGTTGCAGTACGACGAGTTGTGAGTCCAGCCTAACGATGATTCAATGAATGCCAAGTGAAATGGCATCAGAAAGAAGTTTGAACAATTCATTATACTCAGCAATATTATTCATTGATTGACCGAGAAAAATCCCTTGAAAACTCACTAACTCGCCACTTGGAGTGAAAATGGCCCATGCTGCAGAAGATAGGTTCTACTTACTATGACTAGTACCATCGGCATAACCAACAAATGGTTCCAAAGGTTTCGACATCTACAACAAATGCAAATTAGATTACTTAACCATATAAAAACTCTAAAAGACACACTGACACACACACACATGCAATTAAATCATATATACAGTGATTTTTACTACACTCAATTAAGCATAGTAATTTTTGAGATACAACCCATTTCAAGGTTGTGACAATGGAATTCCATCATAATCCACCAACTTGTAGGCACCTTTTGCCAAAACACGCTTGACAATATAAGGACCCATCCAAAGTGGTTCAAATTTTCTTGCTTTTAGTTTATCAGCTTCCTGATCGTAAAGCAAGACCAGGTCTCCTTCTGAGAAAATGTGAGGCTTGACATTTTTGTTATATTGTGCCTTGATTCATTTCTTATGCACTTCTTTAGCCAATGCAGCTTCACGATGGGTTTCATCCAGAAGGATAAGTTCTAAGAAACACGATTCTTCTTTAGAAATGTCGGGTAACAAGTCAATCGCAAGTTTGAGAGATGAAATTTCACATTGTATCGACAAGATTTCCTCCAGACCATACACCGAGTGAAAGGGTGTGAATCTAGTTGCATTTCTCACCAAGGTTCAATATGCCCACACGACAAAGTACGAGATTAAATGGAAATTTTGTTTATGAACCCCTATTTCAGGACTTTGTTGATGGCCTCAACTTGTCCATTTGCCTGCAGATAATAAAGAGTAGAACTATCATGTGAAATTCGTAACTTGGCATTTAACACAACCATTATGTGATTACAAAAATTTGACCCATGATTTGTAACTATAGCTTGTGGTACACCAAACCAGGAAACCATGTGGTTGAAAAAGAAAAGAGCAGTCGTCTTGCCACTCTTGTTTAATGTTGGCATTTCCTTGGCCCATATTGTGAAATAGTCAATGATGACTATAATGTAGCCACGCCCCCCGATCGAGGTGGGATTACATGTCATGAAGTCAATGCCCCATTTGGAAAATGGTCCAACAGTGATGACAAGATGCAATGGTGCAGGTGGTAATCTAGCTTTACTATCATAAATCTGGCATGCGTGACAACAATTATGCAATCTTTGAATATGGAAGGCCACAAGTAACCAGCACGAAGAATTCTCTGAGTAGTAGCGTAACTAGATAAGTGTCCACCACAAGCACCTAAATGGAAATCATTCAAAACTTTCTCGCCTTCCTCATGAGTGAGGCACCTTCGTAAAATTGTATCGATACCACGACGATAAAGAGTGTCGCCAACGATTAGATAATATTTAGCTTGGTATCGAATATGTCACTATTGCAAGTGAGAGGTATCAGGCTGGAAAGTTTGGGTCTGGAGATAAATCAGTATATCTCCATACCATGCGTCAAATGATGAAATCAAGAACAGAGACTTATCCAGAATTTATGGTTCTGATGTTGAATCAATGGTATTCGAGGGAAGGTCGCAAAGAAGCTGAACGAAGACTAGAGATTTCTTTGATTTGGATTTGATGAATTCCAAATCAAAGTCCTACAAAATGACAATCCATTTTGAGTGTTTCCCCCCCAGCAATTGACGTGACAAAATATATGTCATAGGGTTGCAATCTGAAATGAAAGTGGTTTTTCAAAGCAGGATGTAGTGGTGAAATCTCTATATAGCTTGAACAACTACCAGAGCTAACTTTCTGACGTAAGAGTACTTAACTTCTATATCATTGAGATTGTGACTCAAATAATATATTGAATGTTCAATCCCATCTTCTTCTTGGACTTAAACCATTCCAATGGTTGTATCTGCGGCAACAAGATACAGGAAGTAGTCGTTTTGATAATTTGGGGAATACATTAATGAGGCTCTAATCAAGGTATCTTTAAGAGCATCAAATGAAGCTTGTGAAAACTGGTCCCAATGGAAGGGTATCCCCTTTTTCAATAAATGAGTAAATCCTTTATCCATTTTAGCATAATTGGGAATGAACCTCCTTAGAAAGTTAGCCTTCCCTTGGATTCTCTATAACTATAGTAGATTAGAAGGTGGAGGCAAATCAAGGATTGCCTTAACTTTAAGTGGATCGAGTCAAATTCCCTACTTAGACACTACGAATTCAAGAAAACGACCAGAAATAACACAAAACACACATTTGTGTGGATTGAGTCATATTTTGTAGCGTCAGCATCGTAAAAATATAACTCTCAAATGTTGCGGGTGATCACACTGCTTTCGTGAATGAGCAGGTAAATCATCAAGGTATGGTTGAACAATATGTTTGATGTCATGGAAGGCATAATTCATCACCCTCTGAAATGTTTCCCCTATGTTCTTGAAACCAAAAGGGAGTTTCCTATAAGTGAATGTGCCCCATGGACAAATAAATGTATTTTTAGATTAGTCCTCTGGGTAGATATTGATCTGATTATAGCTAGAAAAACCATCCATAAATGAGAATATTTCACATCTGGCACATTCATCAATAATCTGGTCGATAAAGAGAGTAGGATAATTGTATTTTGGACAAGCCTGATTAAAATCCTTATAATCAATGCACACTTATATTGTCCCTTGTTTCTTCATGACAGGAACAATATTGGGAACCCAATCAGTAAGAGGAATAGGGTAAATGAAACTAGCATGAAAAAGTTTTTCAACTTCTATTTTAATAGCAACAGCCTTCTTTGGATGGACAGGATGGAGGCATTGTCGCACTGGTTTGACATCAAGATACATTTTGATTTCATGTTCAACTATCCTAGAGTCAATTCCTAACATCTCCTTGTATGATCATTCAAATATATCTTGAAATTCATGAAAGAGAGTGCGGTAAATATCAAGTTATGATGGAGAAAAATATTTTCCAACATGAATGTTTTCTACAATGTTAGGTTTTCTCGAAATATTGATAGAAATAGTTTCTTCGATATTTGATAGGTTTTGCTCGGAATCTACTGTATCTATTGAAAAAGAATTCAAAAGGAATTCGACAACTGAAGGGTGATTAAGTTCACTTGAATAATATTCTTTGTGATCTAGAAGATGGGAATGATGATGATAATCCTGCCATGGTTCTCCTTCCATCATCATTGATTGGATGATTCCTTCATCAATAGAAAATATACGTGAAAAAAGATTGTTGAAAGTACCATATTCTAATGAACGATCTACCCATACAATTGATGAAAATGGATTTGGATTCGCCGCACAAGCCATAAATATTTATTTCTATGCTAGCTTGATAGGTCTTAGCAGCATAATTTCATTACGACTATCAACTCGAAAGCTATTGGAAATCTTCCTTAAGTCATATGAAGTGGAAGATATCATGTTGCAAGTCTCAACTTTTGCAACCTCCACCACGTTTGATGGTGGTGGTAGTGAAAAAGTACCCATTAGGAAAGGATCTTTAAAGAGAGGTACACCAATGTCTTGAAGAGATAGCAAGAATCCATGTACCAACGGAATACTTCGAGTAACCTATGAACTAGAGGTGAAGAAGGCGATTTGGTCGATAACTGTGATTCCACCCTTATGAGGGAATGAATTGTACAAAAGTATGTTGAAAACAGAACTACCATAGCATAAACCCATGGTCTTCCTAGCAAAATATTCTAGTCAAGGGGTCCATCAACAACCTCAACTTCCACAGTTATTGTTTTGCCTCCTAGATCGATTTGCAGATTACTCAATATTCCACAAGGCATATATGTGCATCCGTAAAAAGATTTTAACATTGTTGGTGAACATGACAAAGGTGGTGAGCCAAGTTTTTTCCAACAATTCATAAACATAATGCAAGTAGATTCCCCCTCATCAATAATGGTTCGATGAACAATTTTATTTAAGGAATTTACTTGAATAAAAAATGCTAATTTCACTGGTAACTATGGCGTATAACCCACATGGTTGAAAACCACAAGATTGGAATCAGTTGGATCGTTTCCACCAATTACTAACAATAAAGCTTTCTTTTGGGAGAGACATTTCTAAAGTACCTCAAGCGTAGACATAGCAGAAGGTGACTGAGCCAAATATTCTACTATGTTATAGTTCTGTGCGGCTCGAGCTTGAGGGTTAAATGTCGATTTATGTACAACTCCCATAGGCGGTTTTATTGTTAATTCTGGTGCAATAGGTGGTGGAATAGGATCATTTCTATTTGAATTCGAAGGGTTAGGTTGATTAGCCTGGTTATTCGATGACATCGGTTGATTTCCACAATATTTACTTCATGTTGATACTAAAACTTCAATTTTAGGCTTAGAGGCGGATAACATAAGCACTTGGGAAGTGGAAGCATGGTCTGTAGCAACCATATTTGTCTCTGGTTTTGGCAAAGGATCAATCAATACCACGGATGTATTAGAAATATTTAGAAGCTTTGAGACTTCAGAGTGGTGAGGACAATATTGCTTAAAATGCTCATCATTATAGATCAAGCACGGGTAACAAGGTTTCCTAGTCGAAGGAGAGGAATCATATGATTTCTCTTGAGGGGAGTTATTTTATTTCTTCTTGTTTTTCCCCTTATTTTTACTTCCTGGTTTCTTTTCATTCTTTCCCTTGTTAGATGATATGACATTGATTTCGGAAGTAAGAGTTTTATCAGGTGCATTTGTAGTTTGAGTGGAAATGGTAAGTGTTTGACTAAATGTTCTACCTGCTGTTTGTGTGCTCGAAGAACCAATCACACCGTCACCGGCATGAGAGTCCTTACTCGATGGTGGAGGAGGAACAATGAAAGTTGGTCGGGGTGCATCTGGGATCTTGTCATAGAGCATGCTAGACTGTGTATAAATCAAGTCCAAATATTGGGCACGAGCATTTACTTAGTCTTTAGTGACAACTCCACCTTTCGCCACATTCTCATTGATAGATGGCACCAAGGATTTTATAAACCACTCAGCCAAAACTGATCAAGAACATAAGTTTTAACCATACGTTGATGACGACGTTACTCATGAATATGATAAGAGATATGAGTAGCAATAGTCTATTTAAAGTTGGTTAATAGTTCCGTTCCAGTCTCATATCATTTGGGTAACTAGAAGTGGGTTACAAACATGGTAGCTAAGGTAGTGAAGTTATCAAAAGAAGCTTGTGGTAACTCGATGTACTACTTCGCATCATGACCGATAAGCATTCTCTAGAAAAGACGTAGTCTAACAGAATCATCATTCAAGGATTTCGATGAACACCATAAATGAAAAGTCATGACATGGTTGGACGGGCCTTCTCCAGGGTTTCCATTGAATTTTGGAATATCGGAAGGTAACTTATGAGGAATCACTGGCCACCAAGGTGCATAATGAATTGGGTCATTGGTGAGCTGGTTTAGATATGGTAATTCAAGTGTTGCAATGAAAGGCAACTGTCTATTGAGGTCAGGTTGAGCATATCCAGGGTAAGATGGGATTTCCTAGGCAAT
The DNA here is from genome assembly GCA_000404065.3 of Pinus taeda. Classification (NCBI taxonomy): domain Eukaryota; kingdom Viridiplantae; phylum Streptophyta; class Pinopsida; order Pinales; family Pinaceae; genus Pinus; species Pinus taeda. Next base: position 18,395 of record APFE031379585.1, on the reverse strand, counting down.
AAGCCTTTGCATACTAGCATAAGGCATTTGTGGCTGGTAACCTTGATAAGGGTAAGTTTGTTGAGTAAATTCAGCATAAGGCTATTGTTGAGCACTGGGATGCATTTGTTGTTGTCCAATCCCAGCATAGGCTTGTTGACCAGGACCTAGATAACCTTGTTGCTGACCAAACCCAGCATAATCTTGTCGACCAAATCCATGTTGAGGTTGGTATTGTTGGAATTGTTGCTGTTGATATTGGGGCTCCCAAGGTTGTTGAATCAATTGTTGTTGTTGTTGGTACAACGGTTGTTGTTTCCCACCAATTTAAGGTTGGCTAGGTTGTGAATACACTAAACCAGTGTAAGTCTAAGTCATCCCAGCAAAAGCTAAACTAGCCTGAAGTTGTTGGACTCTAGACACAAGTGGTTGTTGTAAAACTGCCTGAGAAAGTTGGATCTGTATACCTGAAACTTGGGGTCTGAGGTTGGAGGGCCAACTTGCATAGGATGAGATACAACAATATGAGCTTGTGATTGTGGTGAATCTATAAAAATAGATGTTGTAGGTATGGATGAGATAGATTGCATAGGTTGTGATGGATACATAAGCCTAGGTTGAACAGGCATGGTTGGCTGCCACTAACAGATAGTCATTCCAGGCTGACCTAAAGATGACAACATACAACCATATGGTTGCCCCCAAGAAAATGGAGGATAAGGAGAATATGCATATTGTTATCCGTATGGGGGTAGGCTAATGTAAAGCAGATACATAGGATGGTAACCAGATGAACCAGCTTGATATGAACTTTATGGGTCCAGCTGTTCGGTATCCGTTAATGAGGAACTAGATAAAATTCTAGTAGAGGACATTGGTGAAAACCAAGGGCTAGAAGAAACACCTAAGTGGGTTGCTGATAATATTGGTAACCCGATGGGATGGACGAAAAACCATACAAGTGTGACTCAGGTGTCGTAGTAAACATCGAAGAGGTTGCGACAAAAGATTCTGCCGTAGCCAAAATAGATGGTATGGTTTGGGATGTTGACTCTGCCATAGTCAAATGTCCAAATAAGTTTCCTAACGAATCAACAGGTGTCTGAAATTAATCAGGATCAAAAGGAGCAGTGAAATGAGGAGTATGAGGATACAGATAAAGTCTAGTTCCAAAATGGAATGGAGTTTTGGGTGATTCTACCTCAGGTTCCTCTTCTATCAAAATCAAACAAGGTGGAAGGATTTCACTGTTTGATCCGTAATAGATTTCTGGTATTTTTTGATGAGGTAAAGTGGAAGTCTCAACAATTACAGATGTCTGAGGATGTACCTGTCGATATTCTTTCGATAAGGTAACAACTTTTGATTATTCAACCTTAAGATCCAAATGTTCTAGTAAAAGAACAAGTTCATGTTGGGCATCGTGAACAACTTCTGGTTTAGAAGTTACTTCTGATTAAATAGTGATGGGTTTAGGATCCATTTTTGGTTGAACAAATTCAAGTTCAGAAGTAATTTCTTGTTGGACAACTTCAGATTGAAAATCAACTTGTTGTTGAACAACTTGGGTTATTGTTTCACTAGATTTAGTTCTAGTTTCCTCTAGTAATTGTGGAGTTTCTACTTTAGTAACAGATGTATGAGTAACTGTGAGAGTAACTGGGGTCACAATACTTACCGTTATAGGTGATCCTGGTAATTCATATGAAGAACCAAAGGCTTATGAAAAACTGGATCTAGTCAAATGAGACTGCTTCGACCAGATAGGTGTAGCTTCGGGTGGTAAAGGTGGTTTACTCGCTACTCTCTGTGAACGACGGGGTAAGGGTTGATTTTCCTCCACAATTTTTGATTAATTTTATTACAAAAAATAAATAAACAAAAATGGGTAAGCTAGGCAAAAAGGTTTACCAAGTAGTTGTGAACTGCAGAATACCTCCTGGCGAACCAAGAAGTACGAGCAGCTAATCTCCCCGAATGATGTGTTCGGTGTAACATAGTGTACAAGGTGGCCGACTCAGTTACCTAAGGATGGATAGCAACCTAGTGTTGTCCTCCCATATATACTTGAAATTACGTGGAGGCCCAATCCGTATTAGTGTTTTCTAATGCAAAACCACATAATGAGAACATTCCCATATAATTTACGTACTGTAACACCACCCTATATACCCAAAGGTATGTGGATGAGCTACGAGGAACTCAAAATGTATCGTAGACAAGTTAGTGACAGCTGCTATGTTTTAAGATGTAGGAACATGTCTCTAGCCTAGAACCTCTAAATGTTTTGCATTAGATGACAATGCTCCATTAGGTTAATTGATGTTAGTTTTAAGTTGATCTTGATTAATAATTTGCCTTTGAAGGTTCACCATGTGATGTATTTTCAATTCCTATAATACAACTAATATGATAAGCATCCTTTTCATTCAATTTTGACAATGAAAACCTTAGCTAGTAAGGATAGAGCAATCATATTCTTGTAATCAAAGAACAAAGAACACAATCTAATGCAATTTCCCTAAACTATTCCTATGAGTACACACAAACTCTTTTAATGCACAATACAAGTTTTTCTTTTCAATTCCCTTAATATTGTGTTGAAAAAAAGGAAAGTAATGCACATACAACCAATCAATATTTTTGCAAGAATGAAGGCTTTACAACAGTTCCGTTTTGAAAAAATGAAGACTTTTACGACACTTTCTTTTGAACAAAGATTAATCGACTATAAACTAACTTTGACAATGAATTGGTAGTGATAAATAAATGATTTAAGAAACACTAAACAATCAAGGGAAAAGTAGGGCTGGAAAAGGAAACACAAATTGATGTCAGAGACACAAGCATCATTGACCTTTCAGCAAGAAGAAACAAAAGGAAATTTGGAAAAAAATCAACTGAAAGGAGGGACACTTGTCCTAAGGAGCTTCAACACAGCCTTGAATGGGAGACAATGTGCTTCAAAGCACTGTCCTTAAGCCAAGGGTTCTCTGCAGTGCTCTGTCTCTAGACCAAACCTGCGCTAGTGCTGGAGAGGCCATCCTAGGGGCTTACAAGCACAATTTTCACCAAGAAACACTTCAAAAAGGCTGAAAGAAGATCAATGGAAGCAAGTAAAGTCTACTAGAGTGTACTAGGATGAAGGTAAACTACCTGGAAGAATGATCGTTCCCCAGTGGAGTCACCAATTTGTTATGTGGAATTTTGCATCTACAGATAAATACTAATTCCCTAGGTAGGTAGCTATACCTAGAACAATAGATTTAAAGTGCATATCCTTTTTCTATAGATGATAAATAAGACAAGGGAATCAAAGGACCTACTTGTTATTTTTATTTCCTTTTATCTCCTTTGTATGGCTCTCATCGCTCCTTCTCGAACTTAACTCGCTCAAAAAGTACCTGCAAGCACAAAAAGAAGACAGAGAACCAATCAAAGCAAGAGACCTATCGACTATAAGTAAATGGAATCAGATACATTCACACATATAAACATCATATATTAAGATAAGCATTTGGAAAAAGGTGTAAATAGCTTTATTAAGTAGAATGAAGAATTACAACCATGAAGTCCGATCCATTTCCACTCTTCTAGCTTGGGTTCCAACCAACATCACATCAATAGCACAGCACTCCGGAAGCATAACAATACTTCCTTATAATCGCAATCCTCACACCAACAATATCTCCTTACAAATTCTCAAATTCCAACACCTGATCACTTAGATGAGTGCTCAATTTATAGGCAAATGAAGGAGGTTTCATCATGAATGAGGGTATTAAATGGCCTTCCAAACTTAGAGTTAGATTCCATGGAGAAAGGGATGAGAGGTAGGAGGTTAATTAACTCATTCCCTATCCAATTTCAGCTCATAGGAGATGATAAGTGTGGGAATCTTCTAGATGTATCCGGAAGATAAGAATATTCCTAGAACCCTATGTGAGTTTCGCTCAATCTCGCCCAACCTAGGTCAAAGTGGGCTTAGGTGCTCTGTAGAACACCCTGAAATGGGCCTACATGCACTAAAGCACACTTATCCCTGTCCAAGGATGCATTGGTCCCTCAAGGAGGCATTTCTGGAGGGATTCAGGCCAAGAAACTCTCAGGGAAGGAGGCATTCAAAGTGATGACTTGTTTAGGGCATGTAGCAATTGAATTAGGGTTTAATGAGCCCTAATGGTACTAATCTAAATGATGGGAGTGATGTGACCAAATGGATCTGTAACATTATGGATTAAAACAGTCACCAAGGATGTGGTATCAGAAATTTGATACATTTATACGGGGACTTGGCTTCACCAGAAGAAAAGAAAATCATTATGTATTTTAAATTAATTGGTGACTATGTTATTTATCTGGTCTTGTATGTGGACGATATGTTGCTAGTTGGAAATGACAAAGAAATTATCTAGGATTTGGAGACCCAATTGTCCTCCAAATTCAACATGAAATATATTAGTGCTGCAAACTATATGTTGGGCATGGAAATTAAGAGAGATTGGGCAAAGAGGAAGATTTGGTTAAACGAGAGGAAGTATGTTGAGACAATAATGTAGAGGTTTAATATGTAGGATAGTAAACCAATGAAGGTTCCATTCCTATAGGTGTAAAGTTATTTGCTAAATAGTTTCCCAAGACACAAGAAGAGGAATAGGACATGTCCCGTGTTCCATATGCAAGTGCAGTCGAAAGTCTGATGTATGCAATGGTATGTACTAGAGTAGACATTGCACATGCAGTGGGAGTATTGAGCAGGCTTATGTCAAAACCATGGAAGGAGCATCAGACAACAGGGAAGCAAGTTTTCAGGTATTTGCATGGCAGTAGTGATTATGGTTTACCAATGAAGACTAGGATTGGACAGATTTTTGAATATCCATGGCAGGGAAAATTTTAAGAACCCCCCCTAAATTTATATGTATAATAAATGGGAAAATCTTCGTGGTATATAGGAAAAATGGAAGGTGATTTTATCAATAATATAATATGTATATATAATTTTTTGGTGAATCTCTCACAAGCATGGCAAATATTTTACTCAATTATAAAATCTTGTAAGATCTTGGCAAGCCTTTCACTAAATAATAAAACTTTGTAAAGTCCTAGTGAATCTTAGCATTGTGAACTCTTAGAGAATTTTTTGAAAAAGTATAAAACCATATATTACAAGAGCCACATGGTGGCAATATCACTATTTTTTTTCACATTTCCACGACATGGAACTTGTTTATAAAATTATAAAAAAGCCAACCAAATCCCTTATAATATGCATGTAAGCTTATAAAAGAGTCTGATACCTCTACTATGATTGTCTTCATTCAAGTGTCATAGCTGCTATACTTAACACTGTGAATCACAACTCTCTCAGAACTCAACTCTATAGTGTAATTAAAACCTTTGGAAATTGATTCTGACAACTCTATAAAAAGGATTAGTGAAATAGAAGCTTTTGTGAATGAGCCCACTAAATATCACTACTAAACAATCAATCTAGACTATGAAGTCTTCCATCTTGATCACAATCATGCTCACGATCAAGGGAGTGTGAACACCTGGCCTAACATAATGGCCATCATAGCTTCCAATAATCAACAACCACCTTGCAAGGACATCCTAGCTCATGTCTCATGAATTTTATTCATCAATCTTAACTGATATAAATCTTATAAAGATAATATTAGAATCCTCTCTAGATTCACTGTTAATACAAGGGTAAAGGAAATTTTCTAGCTCAAGGCACTAGCCAATACCAACTTTGGTATTTGTGACCCCTTTGTGGGGATGCACCTACCCTGCCCCGTTGGGTTTCTACCTTGTAACATAGTTCAAGGATCACAAGACCTTCCAATCTTCCTACTCCATTAGACACACTTTATATTCTATACATAGTGAATGGAAAAGAAGCATTATAGAACACACAATTTCACAGAAGGAGGAAAAATCTTAGCCAATTCAATATCAAAATCTTAACCACTGATTAATAAAGAATAACAAGTAATGTAATGAATTGTTCCGAGTTATTTATTTACAAGCTGTAAAGAATGTAGTGGAATGGAAAATATTACTTAGGAAACCCTTCAATATTTTCTACTAATATGTCTGTGCATGTACATATGAAATTAGGAGCATTGTTGAATACAAAGTTTCCTTTTCTCTTGCCTCCATTTTGAAAAATCAGTGTGAAATCAGTGTCACTTTGAATCTCCTTTCCTATGTGGATGTTTTGACAAATCAATGCAAAATCAAAGTGACTTTGAATTTCCTTTCCTGCGAGGGATCACATCCACAGTTGATTAGTAAAAGATAATCTACTATATATTATGTTCAAGAAACTGACTGCAATCTATAGCGGAAACAAGACCTCAATTCTTATTCTGAATTTGAATATCTCAGGACAACATAAGAGATAAAAATGCATATGGCCTTAGTAGCTAGAAAACGATCACTGCATCATTACAAGACCACCTAGATTTCGGAACTTAATCTAAATAATGGCACTAGTTGTAGTGCTTATTTGCATTAACACCATGGAAAAGCAACAACAATGTTTCAAATCACACTTACTGGAAAAGTCGTAACATTCCAAGAATATTTAATGATAGCATCTGAACCTCGTAGCTATGGTGGGGAAACTAGGGAACCCAAATCTTGGAAGATATCTCATACCAAATCTGAGAAAAAAATAAAAAAAATCAAAATCAAAATCTATAAATCAAGCAATGAATTGTTTACAAATCAAATACAATTCCTTTAACTAACAGTTAAATTGTGGTGATATATTTAAATATTTAGTTAGATGGGAACTTCAAACCATGGAATATTACCTTTGTCATTACTGCCATCCCTCAGTGACTGAGATTACAAATCAATACTTATGGAAAGATTGTAAGAAATTCTGTGAAATAGTAAAGCATAACCTCTATTTTCAAGCAACAAAATCAAGACATTGTTACATCTAGAGCCATAATTGATACATAATCAATGAATCAAGTCCTTGTATGACACAGGCTTGTTTCACAACCTCTATTTTCTCAATAACAAAATCAAGACACTGTATGTGGTTATTTCCAAAAGGAAACTGCGTTCTAATTTGGAAGAGGATCTTATCAAAAGACATGGATTTATTCAAAACTACAAAGCCTAATGGGTTACTGAAAAATAAGTTGGAATATGGGATCATGATACTTAAATTGAAAAAATATACTTTCCTTTTAGAAACATTACAATTATACAATGTTTTTTGAAAGCATTAGAATTTGAAATTGGGCCTTTCTATCAAGACAAATTTTCATTAACAGAATGTGCTTTCCTACCTAAAACGTTATAGATATCCAAGAAAAACTTGAAAAGCATAGGAGAACTTAGAATAATGTACTTTATATCCTTCCTTAACATTCTTAAAGAGTTGAGGTTCCCCAAGTCATCAAGTAAATTTTGAAGGAAATGACAGTTAGTAATAGTCCAATTCACAATTGAAAATGTGTCACAAATACGAGGGGGCATCTCCCCCAAATCGCAAAAGTGCTCCAGGTTAAAATATAGCATTATTGGAAGCTTAATGCTCGAATGGGTGTTATTGAACCCAAACATTTTCCCAATCTTCACTAAAATCTTAAAGATAGCTTTTCTAAGTTCTACATGACTTTACTATGCTCTTGAAGTGGGGGCTCATGCAACCTCTCCAAGTGAATAGTCTTAAACTAAGTGAAGATAAGGCCAATAGATCATTCAATGTGGATCTCTTTAACTCATAATTGAATACTATGTCTCTCTTGAACCCATAATTGAATACTATTAGGACTTTCAAATTTTTCATGGAACTCAAAAATGTTGGAAGAAAGTATTTTCTTCTAGAAAATAATAAAACTAAAGCCTCTGCTTGAGGACAATTGATGTCACACCACTAATACTTCTCCATGGAATCTGTATAGGTAAACCACAAATGCAGAATTCCATTAGAATATTGTGTTTATTGAATACACAAATGAAATCTTTACATTTCTTTAAAATACCTTTTGAAATCAAAATTATCGAAATTACATATCGATAACCTAGTGGGTGTACGATAAAATTCACCCGTGTCATTCACAGAAAGCATGAGAAAAACCTAATACTATATATAAAACCAAGAAAAATTCAAATTCATCACTTCTAGGGACCTCGTTACCACCCTGCCAATACACAAGCATGTTCCTGTTTGAAATTAGAAAAATTACCCAAATTACAATCTGTATACTCCATCCTATGTTGGAAAGTTATAGAAGGATGACTAGTGAAATCAATCCATTCCTTTTAGCCCTAGATTACAGAAGTATACAAATATACTTGTCCAATTTCTATGCTTTAACCATTCACCTTAAGATGTTTTTACAATATAATTTCCTAAGTCTATTTAATATCTTCATTATCATAAAAAACAACCTATATCCATCTTAACTCCACATCTACCACTCTTAGGGGGATGAAATCTATTTATCCCTCTGAGCACTTGGTAGA
>APFE031379584.1:0-13598 GCA_000404065.3 Pinus taeda | reverse complement strand
GAGAGCACCTATCAAAACAGATATATATTTATTACAACAACAAATGTTATAATTTATTTTATTTTATTATTATGATTTAATAAATAAAATAATCCATTTTATTTTATTATTATAATTTAATAATTAAATGTGAATGATAAATATAAGAACATATTATTAATATTTGTATTTTTTTTAATAGCATTTATAATAAGACATGATACATAATCAACAATTATATATTTGGTCAAATTATAATTAGTTTATTTTAATAATTAATATAGTCTATATATATTATATATATATATATATATATTATATATATATATATATTAAAAATAATATTTAATAATTAATATATATATATATAATATGAATGAATATTGTCAGTTATTTTATAAATAAGCTATATATTTAAATGTTTTTTAACTAATAAAAATAAAACTATTTTATTGTTTTGAAGTTAATGTTATGTTTTAAATTAATTAAAAAACACTAAATAGAAAGCTCCTCTTGGTTTGGAGATGTAAAATCTCTACTAACAGGGTCAACCACGTGAAGGTGAGAGCTTATATGACCCCAAAAACGGTCCATCATTGGCATGGGACTAACCACTGACGCGCACCCACACAATCCATTGCCAATGAGGCACAATCACTCACATGCATACATGCACACAACAAACAAAGGTTGCACACAAACATACACATACCCAAAGACATTACACATATTGACTCACAAAGTGACATGTTCACATGCATCACATTTATTATGCTTATTATGAATTTTAGAATTAACATTAGCTTATGCATGTGATGAAGATTGAATAAAGATATTATGATGTTGACAATTACATTTATTTTGTAAGTTAATTAATATGTTATGAAAATGGAGAAATATTTATTTTCTTTATTATTTTTAAAACAATAATTATCATTAGCAAAATTTTAGAATTAATATTTTTTCCACAAATTATTAAATTTTAGTATTATGAAAAAGAAAATTATAAATTATTAAAATTAATGAATTCTTAAATAAAATTAATTGAATTTATTTATTGTATTGATTTTAATATTAAATAATCAATTGATATGTATCATGATGATGTTATAAATGTCATGTAATTGTTTCTTCTTTTATAAGGGATTTGAACCTTGAGTCTCATGGTTTGCATAATATTTCATGTACTTGGAAGGCTAATATTATTTATTTTTTAATGTTATTATAATATGTATATTATTTTTCATTTTAAAATGATAGATTAATATTATCAATCTTGGGAAAAAAATAAGAAATGAAAAGTAAAATAATAAAAAATTGATTAAAATAAATTAAAATAAAAATCCAAAATAATAATAATAATAATAATATTTTCACAAATATTTAAACTTACAAGTTAATATTCTAAATAATATATTTATATATAGAAGTAATGATACTATATTTATAATCATTCATATATATATATATTCACACAAACTACACTCAGACAAACTACACTCATATATCTACAAGTAAATGATATATATACAAATATAACAAGGAAATATTTATACCAACATAGAGAATACATTCATACTCATACAAATGGTATAATTATGCAAGACACATACAAAGAATACAATATGCAAGACACATACAAGTATAGAAAACAATAGATTCATACACATACAAAGAATACAATTAAGCAAGACACATACAAATGTAGCAAAGAATAGATTCATGTGCACATAAAAGACATGTTCATACACATACAAAGAATACAAGTAATCTAAGGCACACACAAATATAGCAAAGAATAGATTCATGTACACATAAATAATATATTCATACACATACAAAGAATACAATTGTGCAAGACACATACAAGTATAACAAAGAATAGGTCACACATACAAAGAATACAATTAAGCAAGACACATACAAATGTTGCAAAGAATAGATTCATACACACATAAAGGACATATTCATACACATACAAAGAATACAATATCCAGGGCACACACAAATGTAGCAAAGAATAGATTCATGTACACATAAAGAATACAGGTAAACAAGGCACATACAAGTATAGTAGAGAATAGATTCATACACATACAAGGAATACAATTAAGCAAATCACATACAAATGTAGCAAATAATAGATTCATACACACATAAATGACATATTGATACACAAATCAAGAATACAAGTAATCTAAGGCACACACAAATGTAGAAAAGAATAGATTCATGTACACATAAAGAATACAAGGCACACACAAATATAACAAAGAATAGATTCATGTACACATAAATAATATATTCATACACATACAAATAATACAATTATGAAAGACCATAGAAGTATAGTAAAGAATAGATTCATACACATACAAGGAATACAAATAAGCAAGACACATACAAATGTAGCAAAGAATAGATTCATACACACATAAATGACATATTCATACACATACAAAGAATACAAGTAAGCAATGCACACAGAAATACAACAAAGAATAGGTTCATATATATACAAAAATAGATGTAAATAATATACACACAATTATAGCAAAGAATACAATCATACATGTAGAAGTAAATAATTTCCATACACTAGAATACTCAAAAAGTACACACATTAGCAAATAGTGAAGGAATATTGAAAGGCACTCAAGATAATACAAGCAAATATTCAAAAAAATACATTTACATACACACAAACAATGAAATCACCACTCTAACACTCAAGGCATAGTCAAACAATACACTCATATACATACAAATAAACAATGAAAGAATACTAAAAAACATGCAAAATGAGACATTCATAAACATAGAAGAATACACACTCCAAAGAAGTAAATACAAGTAATGAAAACACTCTATCTCAATAATACATTCACACACACCACATAGAAGGAGATACCCTATTCATTGATACATACCAAAACAAAAACCTTAACAAATAAATTCTAACTATCGAAATTCAACTAATAAAAACACTATCTAAATTCTAAGAATAATACATTCATATACATACAAAATAAAGAATCTAAAACATACATTGTAATCCAAATACATTCATATATATAAAAATAAGCATTCAAGAATATATTTATTGTATATAAATAATAAAACCAATATACAAACATTTAGGTATAGTAAATTTATACAAATACATAATAATTTTTTTTTAAATATTTACAAACACAAACACTCTAAATAATATTAGATATTTATATATAATTTATAAAATATCATAAAATATTAAATTACATTATTTATATATATGAAAAGAAGGTAAAAAATATATAAATTATCCTAATACCATATAATAAATATATATATTTAAATAAAAATCAAAATCTTAAAAAAATCAAAATCAAAACTGAAAAAGAAAAATAGAAATTAAGAAATATAAATAAATTTAGGTGATAATTTTTATATAATTTATGTGAATGGGAGTGATTTTTCATTTTGTGTGTATGTGGGGAAGATGTTTAAAACATTGAAAAAATGTTAAATGATTTATGTGAATAAAGGTGATTTTTCCATTTGTTTGTGTATGTGGGGAAGTTGCTTAAAACATTGAAAAAATGTTAAATGATTGATGTGAATAAAGCTGATTTTTCCATTTGTGTGTGTATGTGGGGAAGATGTTTAAAACATTGAAAAAATGTTAAATGATTTATGTGTCTAAAGGTGATTTTGCCATCTGTGTGTATGTTGGGAAGATGTTTAAAACATGTTTATACATTATTATTATAATAAAAGGATGTATGTGTGTTTGTGCATATTGGAGTTGCTATAAACTAAAGATCATGAAAAACATGAGCACAAGGAACACAACTCAAAGGAGGGTTACCATTTAACCCTCCTAAGAGCCTTTTGGAGGGGTGGAATCCCCCTCCACAAAAAAATGCCTACTCCTTTTATTAAAGATAGTTTGTGTTCATGTACATTTTTTGATGGGCCCATCTAAACAAAAAAAATACACATTTTTCTAATTACATCAGAACAAAAAGTAAAAATAGATAATGCCTTCGAGAAAAGCGGCACCTTTGATATTGATAGATTTTCTGCAATATACAACATTAAAATAATATTGTTAATATACAAACTTTTCATAACAACTTGTAACATAATTAAATACATCATTCCTAAAAAGAATCTCTATAACATATATATTTATATATAATCAAAAGCCATAATGCATGATAAATATTCCATTCACAGGTGCCGAAGGGAGTAAGAATTAAGCTCCTATGTGTAATTCTTCCAATATGCATCATAGGGGGAATCCATTATAACCCCTCGCACATTAAAGCTCAAGTTAGGTGTAAAATTGAATTGATTACACAGAAATTAAACCGGTGAATGCTAATTGGCCATTTCTAATAAGAAAACAATCCACTCACACAGCTCTTTGCACTATGATCAACACTTACGCATATATAACTTTTGATGGCCCAATAACAATTGTCTATTGAGAAAAAATTTAAAATCTAACAAGCCCATTAACAAATCTATATAATATAATCTATATAATATAACCCATGCTACGAGTACATAAGTATGAGTAATGATTGAAAAGTGCTGAGAACTAAACACGGAACTAGTACTGATTGACAGTTGTCAGCTGGCATCAAACTCATGACTACTGATCACAATGGTTTGTGAAATGAATTTCTTATATTGATTGAAACTTGACAGTTTTCTCGCTATGATTAACGAGCTAAACTCAATGATACATGTGCAATTTCCAATGAGCCCACGCTCTTTATGGATCGGGTAGCTATGATAATGATTTTTTTTACATCTAATTATGTGATTGCTTATACGCATATATTGTTGCCCTCGGCGTTGGCTTCGAGTATATTTCCTACGTGGCTTGGTATTGTATTGGGGTATTCTAGGTTCCTTACGTGGCTTGGTATTATGTATTGGGGTATTCTACATTTCCTATGTGGCTTGGTTTTAATAAAATAATTTTAATTAATAATTATTTTTAGATATTAAAAAAATCATAAACCATTACTTATGCCTGACTACCTGGACTATTGTTCATAACCACCACTGATAAATGAAAACTCCAACAATATCGATAATACGTGATTCCATACATGGAGCTCATTAACGAGCACTCTTCACGCAAAACCTATGCACTATCTTCGTCCTGGCCGAGACTGGAACTCTAAAGCCCGTGGCCATTGGGAAAGATGAATTCTATTGAAAAGACGAGGGAGGAAATGCCATCAAAAGTAATTTCACCCTGCTTTCTTAACAAATCAAAAGATTCATTGAATAGTTGTATTAAACAGAAACTTGAGTCTAAAATAGAATCGCTAAGCCCTACGGCTAGAATTTCTGGGATTTCTTCGACCTGTGACTTTTGAATTGAACAATAGATTCATTGAATCGTTGTATTAAATAGAAAGTTGAGTCTAAAATAAAATTGCTAACCCTTACGGCTGGAATTTCTGGGGTTTCTTCCATCTGTGACTTTTGAATTGCACAATAGATTCATTGAATCGTTATATTAGACAGAAAGTTGGGTCTAAAATAGAATTGCTAGGCCCTACGGCTGGAAATCTTGGGGTTTCTACGATCTGTCACTTTTGAATTGCACAATCAAGAGAGAGAGCTGGGTCTTTCTGGCGAAGTGAATGTGCAGATCTTCCTCTATAAGGTGCGCCTCAATTAACTGAACCACCTTCGCTTAATATACCCACGTATAACATGCTTCATGGGGTTAATATCTACAGTTTAAGCAACTTCTGCTCGATCCGGTTATGCAACTCTTATGGATATGGGACAATTGGTTGCGCTGGCATGAAATGAGAAAAAGAGGAGCTCAATGGGGGGTTTGGAGAGACCAATGCTGTAACAAACAGCCCAGCCATGAAATGAAAAAAAGAGGAGTTCAATTAGGGAGACCAATGTTGTAACAAATTACAACTACGCAGCCATGAAATGGGAAAAGGAGGAGCTCAATTCGGCGACCAATTGGATGCTCTAACAAACAATGCAACTGTGAAAAGGAGAAAAAGGGGAGACCAATTGGGTGTTTGGAGAGACCAAAGCTGTCAATAGGCAAAAAGATTGATGGGCGACCTGACCTGTTACATTGAAAACCACCTAACCAGCTAATACTTATGTTAACACATACCAACACAGAGGACTAAAACCTAAAACTGACTCAATTGGAAAAACTATTCTGCAATCTACATGCTCTTTAAATATATCATAGAGATATTGGTAAACTGCACCAAGAAACAGAGGAGAACAAGGCCATTCACAAATCGTACTAACCTTGCTAGCTATACTTCATTTGCTATTGAAACTATGCAAACTGGTTGTTCCAAAGTTCGAGACCCCTCATTCCCAGCTGCAACAAAATCATTGGAAACGTCTGCTCCAGCTCCTGTATATAAAATTCCAACTCATCAGAAAAAAGGGTCGAAAATGAATCTAAAAATAATTCAAGAAAATATTGCACTCACTCTGAATGCATTATTTGTTGATCAATTTGGCACTTCAACCACCAGTGCATATTCTGCTCACCTGGGACTTTCTCTCCACATTAACAGACACACAAACACAACAAACATTTGGACACTACACAGGACACAACCACAACTAAACATTTGCACACTGCATAGGACACAACCACAACTAAACTGCACAGGACATTGATGCATACAACAATGCACAGAACAAAACATTTATGGAGCGCTCCATAAGACATACAGTATGCTTGAGAGAGAAAGAAACCTGTAGATTCAAGAGAGAAAACAATTTGTGAGGTTACATAAAATCACTCAATCGCCTACAGCCTTTTTTTGGTTAACCAATTGAATAAACAAAGAGATAGAGAAACAAATTAGATTACCCTCTCTATGAATAATCCACTCCATCGCCCTCAGACTGCGAAAATTTTGATCACCTCCTCTTCGTTGGTGGAGCTGAATTTCCTTTCCTCCTCTCATTCTTTGTTCATCACCATCACCGATCCCACTCAGGAGTGCGCCAGTATATAATGAGTTTTAGGCTTGCTTTGCTTTTTTGGACCGTTGTGTTAAAATTTCGCTTCAACCTAACCCATCTTTTAATTACTATTCATTAAACCGATCTTTTAATTACCAATCTTTTAACTCACTATTACTAATTACTATTTACAATTTACGATATTGCTCTAGTTTTTTTTTACCTGCTGGCTTTTTCAGTTCTCTTTTTTTAGTTCTTTGTTGGCAACCACAGTACTTCTGAAACGGTGTGCAATTATACATTCTTTACATGGGGCCGGCCATGTGTATATTCTAATTTGTGCAATTCAGCTGCACAAATAAAATAAAAAACCTGGAATAAGCAATTTGACCACATCGTGCACGTTATAATTTAGTTGACTTTTTTGGACAGCAGCGTGGTATTGTAATTTCTATTTATACATTACTTTTTATTAATATTTTTAAAAAGATAATTTTGTTAAAAATTAAATTGTGGTAAATATTTTTTTGATTTGTTACCAGTTTTGAGATCACTGAACAGTCTAACTTGTAATTTTAGTTGCTTAGATCGAAAGAATTAATTACTCAAAATTTCTGGAAAGTTAATTATAAATATTTTAGTTATTTAAATCAATTGTAATATTATTCAAATTATTAAATTAAAATATAAATATATAAAAATATATTTTGATGATTGCTAAATAAAAATATATTGAGAGGTCGTTAAAGCAAGTGAACATGATCATTCTTAGATCCAAGTTGACTCCTTTCTTCGGGAGAGCATCCCGGACCTAGTTTTTCTCTTCTACAATGAGCCTTATCCAATTTCATATTGATGGTGGGTTTTGCACACCTAGTTCTCTGTTTCTTTCAATAATATTCCATAAACATCTCATATTTAATTTTTTTTTTTAATTTATTTAAATTAAATAATATTTTAATAAAATATTCTAATTAATAATCACTTTTAAATATTAAATGATATGAAATCGTTTTTTTAAAAATCTATTTAAATAATAATATTTTAATAATATTTTTAATTAATAATCATTTTTAAATATTAAATGATATGAAATTGGCACAACCAACACTAGGAATTGGGTCTACCATTTCTCTCAAATGCCCTCCCTGTTGTTGGCCATTATGGGATTCATTTAGTTGGTTCAATTGAGATTTGGTCAATTGGTTCTCCACCTAGATTTGCAATTAGGTTAGGTCCCAAATTGGTTCTCCACCTAGATTTGCAATTAGGTTAGGTCCCAACTCGGTGGTGGATATGCGGCTATGTAGTGATTTACGCATTGTATGTCTCATTTACTAATTGAAATGTGGCCCAAACCAAAAGTGTCTAGTTTCCCTCGTAAAACATTTCATTATTCACTTAGCATCTTGTTTCCTGGTAAAGCGCTCCATGATGCACTTAGTCAAATGCTCCATATAATGCTTGAGTCTTAGCCTCCAAGCTCGGTAGCTCCATATAAGGTTACCTCACTCACACCTTCTCAAGATAACATATTAATTTGTTTCTTTCTAATGTCAGTCAGAATCTGGAGGGCATAGAGATATGAGGTGTTTCTGAGTAGCAAATTAATTTGTTTCTTTCTAAAATGTGGAGAGCATGGATATATGATGTGTTTTTGAGCTTCAGAGTGTTAGATGTCAGGCGAGACTTCGTAGATCATTTCTACATAGCCCTCACAAGTACCAAATGAATTTGTGTATTCCATGATGCCCATCAACTAAGAAAAGGGGAGGACATGAATACAACGATAAACTATGCCATTGAATGCAATATTTTCTCCCCACACTGCGCATCTTCTGTATGGTGTCTCAATTAAGTGTCCCAGGTGCATGGGAGGGTCATCCCTTTGTTTTACGAAGTAGCTCATGTTTTATTAGGAAGCTCATTTGCCAAGGAATTCCAACACCATAAGATATTGAAGGATGGAAAGGTTCTCTATGTCTAATTTGTCACGCTAGACTTTGGCTAGACATTAGAAAACAAAGCGATTAGCATGAAAACACTATCCCAAAAAATCAACTAGCTCCTATCCATGAACATTATGGAAAGCTAGAAAATCTAATTAAGTAACCCCATTAACACACATATATATAATGTTCAAATTGATTCATACAACTATGAAATCCAATCAATCAAAGTTGGATGGTTTTAGCTCGTAGTTTCACAAAAGGTGTAACACTGACACTTAGGTAAGATTGATATGTAATAGTATTAGCAGTTAGCATTGTGTCTCAGATTATTAAATTTCAAAAACTAGTCATGAGGTCACTAATTGGCTCATTACAAATATGTAAAGACAATAAAAATTTCATTAGCTTAATACATAACACTTAATACCTAATTTAAAAACAAATCCCATTCATAAGATTTACATAATGAGTCACTAACCCATTGTGGTTTACAATATCCTACACCACTATAAATAAATCTGTCTTCACTAACCAATTGTGTTGTACAATATCCTACACCACTATAAATAAATCTAACTTCAAAGGTAATTCACATACTTATCATATTCTCTTCGTGTTGCTCTATTGAAAGTTATCATATTATCCAATTTTCCAAGAATCATCCTGATAATCCTGAATTAATTTGGATACCAATGAGTGGAACATCTGTGATGGATATCGCGGAGCCTCGAGGTTGATAGGTGGACACACTACGAAAATAATGAATGAATTTCCATAAGGTACATGATGATTATTATAAAGTCTCCTCAATTCGATTCGCACAACAACTCCTCTGCCCATCTCCACGGACCTGGAATATTCTCCACCTTTCCAAGTTTTATATAATTGTAGGTCCGCTCCGCTTGTTTCAGTGTTGAGTATGAGTACGAATAACTCTAACTAATAGCCAACATAACTCTAACTAGTTAATTTAGCTTTCAAAATATAACTCTAACCAGCTAAGTTATGTTTCAAAATATAACTCTTAACTAACTAAATTTAGCTTTCAAAATCTAACTATTAACTAATTAGCTAATTTAGATTTCAAAAACTAACTCTAACTAATAGCTAATGACTTGACTTAATTATTTTTAAATTATAATATTTAAAAATATTAATGTTCATTTATTTTATATTAAAATTTATCATTTTTTTTAATTATCTTAAAAATATTTATGAATAGAGCTTAATTTCAAGGGTGTCAATAAAATTAAGCTCATGACCTCTCAAAAATAAATGTGCTTTAACTAAAATGACTCAACCAATTAAGCTAACTCTCAAAATATATATATAAGTACAAGGTTGTATCTTTCATATGAGGAACATACATATTTTGTTGATGTTGTAAACATTCATCATCTCACTTGTGGGAATTGAACCTTGGTGGAGAGGATTCCATTCCTACCTCCCAACCACCGAGGATACACATAATTAACAATATGTTAATGAAATATATAATGTATATTGATAGTAATTTCATTTTTTCTTTCTTTGATAGGTAAAGGATATACGGTGTAATGAATATAAACCCCAATGCACTAAAGTTATTTACCACACATACAAGGCCCTTGAGGATGGATCATAAGGCAATGACAAAATCAGAGAGATCCAGTGGATTTCCAAAGTGAGGTGTTTTTCCACATGTTGGACCTCGAAGATCCTGGATATGGCATTGAATTCACCCTGAGCGAGAGCACATTGGGGTAGTTACTCACCTATGAGCATTCATTCAATGGTAATGGAAATGGAAGTTATTAATCAATTATGCGATGTTTATGAAATGATTCAATGAATGTCCAAGGAATTTTTTTGTTGGTTTCATATTTTAGCTAGCATATATGTCTGAGTCTACCAATCTTGGTAAGTAACAGGAAAAAGGCTTTGTGTGTGTTGTAATCATCACTTTGCAATTTGAAGGACCAATTCCTAGCCTAGTCTCATTGGATTCGAAAATTATGCGCTATGTTCATCAATTATCATCCTAAACTCATCCCTATTGTAGACAAACAAATGATCTCTCCTTAGACTATGAGAAACCTCAGTTCTTAGAGTTTGGCACTACTCACGTATATCATCTCACTGAAAACAATTTCACAATTCCCAATTCTTTGTTTGGTTTTTGATACATCGAGTTAGTTTCTTTTGTGATAGTTAGTCACGTTCTTCACATCCACTCCCTTATGGATCCTCCCCCCTTTCACTCGAGTACTTTCTTATGTATCCAGACTCATCCTGTTGGCATCCCTCACTCCCCCCTACTCATTCCACGTCCCTTATTCCTTTGCATTATTTGTGCTCTTCCCAATGTGGCTTCAATGCCCATGACATGAGCTCATTCAAGAAGAGAGGTTGGGGGTTGTTATACGGGAAAATTTCCTCCTCATTAGCTCAGAGGAGAAAGGCAAGTTGACTGAAAGATTGACCAAGTTCACAGGCATATTTTCCAAGCTAACGCTCCCGAGGAACTATAAAGGTGCTTTATAAAGCTTCCTAGCCATGAATCAGGTGTGTTAGTCGACAGGGTAACTCTCTTTGTTTCCTTGGGGGCAACGTTAGTAAACTTTGGTGAGTTTCTGGAGGTCAAAGGAGTAGTCTGACCGAATAATATCCCTATATTCACTCATATGTCAACCCAAAAAGTAGCGAAACATCCATATTCAACCTTTTTGAGGATATTAGTATTCCTATCTGAGTCTAACAAATAGGGAAAGAGAAATAAAGCATGGAACCATCACATCTTTTTCCCAAAAGAACTCATGAAATAATTGGTAAGGATTATCTTCTCATACTATATATTTGAGGCTTGGGGCATTGTGAAAAGGGAGGAAAGTATTGAAAGGATTGCCTATTGATTATCGAAGATTTGCATTAGACACTGGTTCTTCAAGAGGTTAAGAAGAGAGAGAGAGAGAGAGAGAGAGAGAGAGAGAGAGAGAGAGAAGACTTGGAGGAGTAAGGGAAGCTTTATGCAACTGATGGTTGTAATCACTATTTCCAACCATTATTGTAGATCTATAGTTGTGTTATCTACTCCATGGCATTGGTATTGTGATTTATTTACGTGTTTATGCAACACTATTGGTTATGAGTAGCTTAGATATGTGTAGTTAGATATCCTTGTGTATTCTTGTATTGATTTTCAATGTTATATGTTGTGATATTACTGCTCATCTTGTCGATGTGCAGTTATTGATCTAGGAGGTAGCTGAGAGCTCTTCCGCTCTGCTACTTTGGGTTCTCTAGCAACACCAAACGAAGATCTAAGGTAACAATATTCCTTCTTACTTTTATTATCATTTCATTGATGTAGATATGTGCATGTATCTCTATTCTAGTTATAGCTACTCTGATCTATCTGCCAAGGACCCCGGGAAGATACTTCAGGGTATTTCCACCACAATCACCCATGAATTAATCCCTATAGCAGAATTGGCGATTCCACTAGGTACTATACTTAGTTCTTGATTTTCTCCTTGCAAGTTCCCAGATCTCTCTTTCTTCTAGACCCTCATGTACTTCTTGATTACCTTTCTAACCACTTAGGACTATTCAACAACCTTCTCATAGTGCTGATTTTTTGATATGATCCCAACAATCCTTTTTTAGAGATTTTTCCACACTAATCCACCCTAGCAGTGAAAGAAATGCTTTATAAAGCAATGTTTCCTTGCAAACAGAGTGTTAGTGTAGCCACTAACTCTTTGAGTCCTCTTCTGAAGTGCATTAGCCAGCCAAATCTTAATAAATAGGAAATTTTGTGAACTCCTGGGTTGGGGAAGCTGCATGTAGGCTGATCAAGGATCTGCAATTGTGCATGCTTGTTTGGTTGCCTGTTTCCTGAACATCTTTTCTTTTCAGGAAAATAGCTTTACTGCTTATGTTTTTCACAAAAAGGAAAATGCAAATTTTTTAGAGTTTTTCTGCTTAGTTGGTTAGATTCTGCATTTATTTGTTTTAAAAGTTGTTGGAGAACATTGCATGTTTATATTTTTATGAAGTAGGAAGATTCTCTCCGTGGACAAAGACAATCAATGTAGCGCAAGAGAGAGGGTCTAGCCACAAACAAGAAAATTTGACATAACTTCCCTTAGATTGAAAATGGATGCGATCCTACCTCTTGTATCGCTTATCCCTGTTTCATGAATTTCTTGTGTCTTTGCTTGATCCAGGTGGATGTTGGTGGCCACCCACCTATCCCATTTGGACCCCCACAATTGTCTCTTTCAGCATTTTCAGTTTCATTAATTGTAGCACAACTTACTATTTTTAGCAGTTTTTTGGGACTTGAACTTCCGGAGCCGTTTTGAGGCCCTAAACGACGTTTTTTTGGGAATCCAGGGGAAACATGGGTCCATGCAATGGACCGATGTTGCCCGTTCCGACAATGGTAGTTCTCGGATAGATCTTTCTAACGAGCTATCATACGCGTCAAACGGAGATCGTATGCCAAAGTTACGACCCCGGGAAATTGATGTACCAATTTACCCAAAACGGGGCCCACAATTTGGCGTTTCATCTTCTAAGGGTCGGTTATGGAATGTGAAGGGTTTTTCCATTATTTCTCAATAATAAATAGGCCTTCGAGCCTCATTGTAACACAAGTTCGGAACAGTTCAGAGACATGTAGCCGCACATCTCTTCTGAGAGATAAGCTAC
>APFE031379580.1:35873-52925 GCA_000404065.3 Pinus taeda | reverse complement strand
CTCCATCAACTGCACCTCCAGTCCACTAAACTCAACTCACTTGAGTTCTAACTGAAGTCCTGCATGCAAATATTAGTCATCCCATAGGTAACCACGTATTTCCTTCTGGGATCTGCATGTACCACATCCGTAACTCATCCTGAAGTGCTCCAAGAGAATAAGACAAAGTTTATAGTCTAAATATTATTATGAGCTAATAATATTTGACTTTTCTATATTTAGACTGAGCAGTCACTCCGCTGTGATCTAAAAATAGAAGTCCATTTTTTCCAACTTGATCAATCATCCATAAACAGCAACCTGCAATCCATAGACATAATCCATATGTCTAAAAATAGACATAGTCTAAAAATAGACTTGCGCCAAAAATAGCCTGCGGGCCCACTTAGTGAAGGCGACTCTTTTCACTAAGCTCCATCATCTTGTTGCAATCTCAACAGTTTATTCCTAATTTTGTAGAACTGGTAAAACACATCACCTCCATGCTGAAAAAGGGATCAGAGGTCAAGTGGACTGATGCAACAAGAAGGTGTTTTGAAGACATCAAAAGAGCTATTATGGAAGCTCCCACTTTAATCAGCCCAGACTATAGCAAGGAGTTCCATATCTTCTCCTTTGCTTTTGGTGACACCCGCACAACAGTCTTAATGCAGAAAGCTAATGAGGGTTCTGAGCATCCATTGGAATTTTTCAGCAAAACGTTAAGGGATGCTGAACTCAGGTATGATATTATTGAAAAAAAGGCCTATTCTCTGATCAAATCTTTGAAAGCTTTCCGAATATACATTCTGCACTCCAAGGTAATTGTGTATGTGCCCTTTGCTTCAGTAAAGGATGCCTAACACAACCAGATGTTAATGGAAGAAGGGCTAAATGGATTGCAAATCTTATTGAATTCAACATAGAATTGAAGCCCACTAAGCTTATCAGAGGTCAGGGCCTTGCCAAGCTGATGGCTGAAGAAAATTGTAGGATGCTAGAGATGAAGTGCATAAGCACATATTTAGGTGACAGACAGACAAGGCAAGAAACAGTTGAACCAGGGAAAAACCAATCATTGGCAGAAAATCTGGCTTCTTGTGAATGGTACTCTAAAATAAATCAATTTTTGCTGAAGCTAGAAGTTCCCCCAAGCCTTAGTTCAAGCCAAGCCAGAACTATTAAGCTTAGGGTAGCCAAGTATTGCATTCATGAATACTTGCTATATTGGAGGGATCCCTTTGGAATTCTTTTGAGATGTCTGGACAAAGAACAATCTATGGAGGTCATGCATTAGTTTCATTCCAGCATATGTGGAGGACATCACTACTGGAAAACCACAACCCACAAGATCCTCAGAGCTGGGTATTATTGGCCTACTTTGTTTTCTGATGTCTTTTCATTTGTTAAATCTTGTGACAGGTGCCAGAGGTTTGAAGGAAAACAACAGTTGAAGTCCTTTCCCTTGAAGCCAATACATGCCAGTGGCCCTTTCCAGCAGTGGGGTTTGGATTTCATAGGAGAAATTAATCTGCATTCCAATGGCCAGCACAGATGGATCTTAGTAGCCACTGATTACTTCACTAAATGGATTGAGGCCATCCCTACTAGGAAAGCTAATCACCATGTGGTCATGAAATGCTTGACATAAAATATTTTCACCAGGTTTGGCTGTCCACATAAATTAGTTACAGACAATGCAGCAGCCTTCAGGGAAAAAGAGTTGGTGGATATGTGTGACTCAATGGGCATTAAGCTGGTGCATTCCACCTCATAATACCCTTAATGGAATGGTCTAGCAGAATCATCCAACAAAATCCTGATAAGGATAATCAAAAAACTGCTGGAAGACAACAAGAGGAACTGGGATTCCAAACTAAAGTATGCCTTGTGGGCTGACAAGATAACCACCAAGAATTCCACAGGGAATTCTCCATTCAAGCTGGTATATGACACTGAAGCTGTATTTCCAATCCAATAAGAGTAGAATGAGGAGGATGACATGGCAAGGAGGATTAGTGACTTGGCAGAAGTGATCAAATCAGAGATCAATTGGTTAAAAAGTCTGCAACACATCGAAAGAGGATCAAGGAAGCCTTTGACAGAAAGGCAAAGTTGGACAGTTTTCAAGTTGGAGACTTGGTTCTTAAGTGGGATGCATTGAAGGATAAAAAAGGAAACCATGGGAAGTTCGATGCTCTATGGACTGGACCTTTTGTCATTTCCAATATCCAAGGGAACAACACTTTCATGTTGCAAAGTATGGAAGGAAAAATAGTTTTTGATGGCCTAGTTAATGGGCGGTTTTTGAGAATTTATGTTGCTTAAGGTCCTCAGGCCTTAATGTTGTAAATATGTTATTTTTACCAGGTTTTAGTGTAGGCTTAATTAGACTCCATGCCCAATGGAACACTAGGATTATTGCTAATTTTGTTTTGTATGAAGGCAATGGTTTATGGTTCTTGAGACCTCACAAGGAGGATCTCATCTCCAGAAGGAGCCAGTGTTAGCTCTGCTATACAATGCTGATATTTTAAGGGTAGAGACAAGCTTAGTCGGATTGGTTACGCTCAAAGGAAAGCTCATAGTGGTCACTTTCTCCTTTCTTCCTTTACCCCACTTATTCTCCTTCATCTCCATTTCCTCTGTTTTCCCTCTAAACCCAACAAAATAGCCCCTTTTAACTTTAGCCCCGAGCGTGAAGCCCAAACCCGCCATAAAACCTCACCTCGACGACCTCGCACACTCATAAACCCCTCGCCTCATCTCCACTGTTGATCACCCCACTGATCCAATGGATTTCATCGCACTCGATAAAGGTGACCTGCTCCACAACTCCCCACCATTAAATCATCTCCGCCGAGATCTAATGGCCTTCACTCTTACTGCGCCAACAATATGATTGAATGTTAGCATGCACTGAGAGCAGTTTTTCTCTCTCATCCACTGCTACGTTTCGATCGCTGAATGGAATCACGTGACCCCGAGCTTTTACCGCTTAGTGCCCAAAAGCGGTGCGATCAATACCATTTACCACTGACCGGTCCACCCGCCTGTTAAACGACCGTGCAGCTCCGTAGCCCAATCACCGTCTGATCAGTCCGCTGAAGATCTGATGGCCCCAATTCACTCTACTTCCATCTCGGCTGATAGCCTTCGCCGAGCTGTCTTCGTTGACCATTTTCCTGATCTGACGGTCATCCCTCCTTCTCATCCCGACTGCTCGTTGCCATGCATCCCACGTCCTCCAACCATTCTGTTGCCCAAAGAGGAAGATGACCAGTTTGCTAGTACCAGTCGCAATCAGACTTCCCAACCACCATATTTAACATACACAATGCCAAAGGGAGAAAAGGACAAGCACGATCCTGTAACTGAATTTATCAGTTATGGAGCTCCACTGGCACGAGCACTCCAACTGCCTAAGAGGACAGCACAATAACTGAACAAATCAGATTCAATCACTAACACAAGCAAACACAGTTAGAGGCTCCATCAGATAGTTAAATGTAGTTGGTGGTCAATTATGATCCCTCCATACCTAAATGGCCAAGTGCCCTTGTAATGTAAATCTATAAATACCCAGAAGAAAGATGTAATCAGGGTTGGTGGTTGGCATTTGATATAAGGCTCAACTTCTGGAGACTGTAGATATTTTGTCACTTGCAGCGTCTCGTCTTCCTTTTCAGCTAATACAAGCTTCTTTTGCTATTAACTACTCACTTTCCATTTCCATCAGTTCCAAGCTTGTACCTGATATGGTGTGTTCTTAAGCTCTTGATGTTGAGCACTAGATAACTGTCATATTATCTCTATGTTAGAATCTTGTATGCATCATTGAATAGGTGGTCCAAGTTTCTTTCTACCTAATGCAAGAGAGCTTTCATCCTGTCTGTGCATTAGTAGAATAGATTTACAGGTTTCTTTACTAGTTGCAGCCGACCATCACATGGTCTTGTGCATCTGTTGGTGTGGTTAGTATTCTCCATATTTACCCAACCTCTAAAACTGTGAGCATTGGTGGTCTAAAGCCTTGTAGTTTGAGAGTATTCACGCATGTATGGAGTGAAACAAAGTAGAAGTGGTTATTTGGCTTGAACAAACCATCATTTCTTCCATTAAACCTACAACAATAGTTGAATTTATATGTTACCAGGCATCTCCGAGCTACAACCTAGGAGAGTTTCTTGGAATCCTAACAGTAATTATAGCTATTTAGGGGTATTAAAAGGAGCATTTGATAAAAATAGGGGATATCTATTAAAAATATGGGTAAATTTTACTAGAAATATGTATTGGGAGGGGGTTTAACAAAACAATATTTGGAGGCATTTATTAATATCTTGTGAGATTAGGGGTATTCTTTAACATCCCACGAAAGAAATTGCAATGCCATAGGTTGACTAGGTGGAGACCTCGTGATTTAAATTGAGTGTGTCAACATATTCAAAGTCATAATGAAAAAACATATGTTGATACCATACATAAGATGGATCTCATAACTTGACCAATCTTGTTGGGAATTTTGGTGTTAGAAAGATTGTTAACAACATGCAAAGGTATGTCAGCCTACGATGAAGGATGAAGAAGATCAAACATAGTAATAAGAAGAAAGGACTATATAGTCCTTACGAGGCCATGTAAAAGTATATCCATAGAATTTCTCAAGATTTTTTTGGGGATAATTGAAGGTTTTAACCGTGTACAGAAATTACATACATACAAATACTTGAAAATAAAAAATTATACAATGGTGGGAACATAAACTATACACAAAGATATTTCTCCTAGAACCCAAAACTGGGAAAACTACATTGATTTTTCATTATATTCTTTTCAATGTTACAATAAATTATATACATGTCAAACAATTCATAAACACCTAATCCATTAACCATGGATTAGAAAATAATTGTAGTTCCCTTGACTAGATCTACAAAATACCATGGGAAAAATCATCATGCATAAAACCATGGGTGGGTCCACCCCGAAATTTTTCTTTTTGGGGTTTTTCCTCGGACCTCGTGCAAAGGGGTACCACCCTCTGCAAACCCCTCGACAAAGGGGGCTATTTCCCTCGATTATGACCCCCCCATTACACCCAATGCAACATAACAACACAAGGGACTAGTTATCTAATGAATATGCCACATACCCAACAATAATATGGAGGCATGAATACTAAAATGTGGTATTAAAAAAATGACAAGAAAATGTAATATTATTATTTGAAAGGTTATGGGTGGTTTCTAGAATTCCTAGGAGTATCATTTGTGATAAGAACAATAAATTTATTAGTACATTTTGGACTTCATGAGAATTTGGATGCTAAGATGAAGAGATCTATAATTTTACCCATTGATGGAGGGGAAGAAAAAGGTGGTGAACAACACATTGGTGTAGTTTCTAAGAGGCTACAATAAAATACATTGAAGGGAATGGGATGAAAATCAAGTATATCAACAAAATTGTGCGATATGTTTGTCCATATTTCGATTAGTAAATCCCATTTTGAAATATTTTATGAACATTTTTCACCATATCCATTGAATATTGTATATCAATAAGATAAATAAGGGGAATCAACTTGAGGTGATGCATTAAAGGAATATAATTTCATAGATAGGATCATTTCAATAAACTTTCAAGTTCTATAAAGCTTGAAAAAATATGAAGAGAATGAAGACCATATTTAATTAGAAAATAGTTGAAAATACATTCAAAGAAGTTTTTTTTACCTTAATAATGAAAGGTTACAAGGATCATGAAAGAAAATCAAAGCCCTGAGATATAGGTCTTTAAAAATATTAGTGAAGGTAGGAAACAATGCTTAATTATACTCAATATTCCACCTTATATGTGGATATAATTAGTAGTACATGTATATGGCTTGAAATTCCATTAGCCATTGATGCTCAATAAGCATAAAGAGGCTTAATCCATACCTTCAAAATAAGGCTCTACTTTAGATGCATAGACAATGTTACTAGAGAACATATTTTTGAAAAAGAACATAAAAATGACTAGGAGAGGAAAAAAAACTTTGGAATGTGGGATTTGAAGCATTATCTAATAAAAAAATCCAACTAGTACTCTAAAGAGAAATATGAGGAATATTTTCCTTTCCTCCTTCAAAATGAAATATTTTTGAAATAAAATATCCCAAAAGGGGGATATATGATGTAAAATTTATCTATATATTTACCATATGACTTTATCCATGCTCTAGAATTGAGAATATAGAATTTAGGACATAGGAGGGTTAATTTGGATCAAATCCTAAAGCAAGCTAATAAACCTAATATGAAAATCCTTCAATTAAAGAAGATGAAATTTTGAGGTCTTGATTACATTTTGCAAATTTATATCTTTCCAATAGTATTTTATTTTAATCAAACTAAATCAAGAAGCAAAAGATATGTCCTTGGCAAGTTAACAATTTGATTTTTCCTTGCATCTTTGAAGTGGTAGCCCTCTCAACACACCATAATCCACACATGTAGAGATAACAATGTATGGGAATACAAAAGAGACTTGTAGAATCACCATGGATATTTAGGAGGGTTTTGAAATACTAAAAACAAGAGTGATAGTTGCATAGCAACATAATCTCTTCCTCTTTTGGTAACGACTAGTAAGAATTGCTGAGGCAATATTTGAAAATTGATTTTTGTATGTTTCATAATGCATTTCTGCTTGCTGCTAGAGATAATGGTTGCAGTGTTTTTTATTTGTTAACACAACAATAATCATTAATAAATTATTAAGATTAAATTCTATTAACAATCAAATGATGTCCTGATTATGTACCGATTCACCCAATAAATGCTCAAAAGATTTACATTTATCAACAAGGTAGCTTTTGTTAATCATAATATTAAGCCTTAATTATTTTTTTAATATGTGTTAATCCACGCTGCGAAAGGTTGATTGAGTTTATGTAACATTTCGTGAAAATGTTCTTGTAGAACAGGAAAATACCTGTCAGATAAAGTGAAAATTAATATCTTATAGTTTGTGCGGGATTGAAGTGTGCAATGAGCATACTATGTGCATAGGTGAAAAAGTGGGTGTATATTGCTTCTCCCACATATATCACTCTTTGCACATTATTCTAGACACTGAAAATTTGGAAACTTTCCACCATATGGAGTCAAGTTACAAAATTAGTTTAAAATACCAATCTGTATTGGATCATTGTATTGTTTGTCATCCATCTCAATGCATTCAGAGTGGAAAAATAGGAGGAATCAACTCATGTGACCATTTTTACCAATAGGACCTAGTTTTGCAAAACAGGGTCTAAAACCTTTTAGGAGCATTTTGAGCCATCAAATGATGTTTTTTGGGGGTAAAAATTTTCCATTTTAGCATACATCTTTTCATGATATTTTGCACATAGAGAGCTTTCCAATGACACAATAATTGCATCAATCAAAGTCCGTATGTGAAAGTTATGCCACTTAAAAGTTGACCTTCCTATTGCCACCACCATAATTCAAGAGAATTCCATGTCAACCTCCATTATTCATGGAAAATGGGTTAGCCATGTGATTATGATGTAAAAGACTCTATAATTCTATATTGTAACTCTGGCTAAGAGTTGAGGTAGTAAAACCTAACCACTAGTAAACTATTGGGTTGTGTTATAACTGGGTCACTAAGAAGAAAATAGATTCCATTCTTTCGAGTGCATTTGTTCCATAGCTGAGAAAAAAGAGCTAAGAGGCATAGGAAGTAGACCATACAAAGAGGATTTGTGCATTTTTGCAACCTAGGGACCACATGCCATACTTCTTTGTACTCACAACCATATTTCCAGACAGAGAAAGAGAGTAGAACAACCTCACCTTCCAACAAGGTTTTTTTTCCTAAAAGGGTTTCCCAAAGCATATCTTGTGTCAAAAAGGTGTGTGTGAGCTTTTATTTTTCCGTTTTCTATTTTCTGCATAATTTTAATGAGCATGCATGCACTATTAACAATAAATCTATAGATCCAGAAATCTAATAAAACTGTAATAGTGTATAACTTCATATTTTAAATATAATATTATGATATATGTTGTGATGAATTGTCTAGTAGAATATCCATGATAGTTTATGGATCATATTGGTATCAGAGTATATTTCTTTTAGTATTTTGTGGAAATTTTTAGGGGATTTAGATTGACCAGGGAAAAGGTCAAAAACCCCTAAACATGGCCCACAAATCTATAAATAAACCCATGATCCTATAGAGGATAGGTTTTCGTAGTTGGAACAACAAGTAACTGATATAATTTGTAATGTAAATATTCTCCTAGCGGCCCCGAATAATAAGCTTTGGATATTCAAACAAGATGGGGGTTCAAATGCAGAGGATAAATCATATGGGGGATCATAAGATTGGGAAGAAACGAAGAATCAACTGAAGAAGGAACCCAAAAAAATCAACCCAGTTTGAGTGTAGTGAATCAATCACAACCCCTGTTTAGAATGGAATCAAAAGTCGATATCAAGCCATATTGTGACGAGATATATGCTCTAAAGCCGAATCACTAGTTGTAGCATCCGAAAGTGTATTTAATCCATCAAATTGAGGAAGGACATAATATTTCATTTGCACAGTTGAAATTAGAGGGCCATGCCTTGACTTGCTGGGACTAGAGCCACACATACACCTTGAGGTTGGAAGGGGAGTAGTGACTAAGTGGGAGACCTTCAAAACCATCATTAAGTCATAGTTTTACCCTATTTGGTATGTAGAGGACCAATGGATCTGATGGCACTACTTCAAGAAAAATCCATGCCAATATGTGTACGCCTACACCACAAAGTTAAAAAACATGACCAAAATGTTGGGTATCTCATCAAATAACCCAAATTTACTCCTCAAGTATTTTGCGGGTCTACACCACCATTTATGGGAGCAAGTGGCATTTTTCAAGCCCAAATCAGTAGACGAGGCTTGTGTATAGGCATAATACTTTGAGAACATATGCTTGAAGAGAGCGAAATCAAGTGGATTGAAGCAGAAGGAGCAACATGATGATTCTAAGCAGGGGAAGAAGAAGCAAAAAGGGGGAAAAGACCAAAAAGGTGAAAAAATTAAAAAGAAAATAGCCATAGAACATCGTTGCAAATATCCCAAAAACCACTGCAACATTGATGGCCATACATAGTAGAAGTTTTGGAAGTTGCATCTAGAGTTAAAATTGAGAACAAAAAGAAATAAAATAAGAAGAAGAATCTCATGGCCTTAGACTCAAGCAACCAAGTTGAAAGAAACTTGAATTTGGATGAGAATATTGTCTACACATCAGTGCAAAAGGAGGTGAATTTGAGTATTCTTCAACAACATGAATATAAAGAAATGACCAAATTCTTCCATATAAAGATATAGGTCAAGAAGACAAAAATTGATGCTCTGTTTTAATCACGATCGTAGGTGAATCTCATTACTGAAAAGTTGGTCAATAAGTTGGGGATGGAAGTTCATGATCATCCAAACCCATATCCACTGGGATGGGTAAATAAGGATGTAGAGCTGAAGGTAACAAAATAGTGCAAAATTAGATTTGCTGTCAATGCTGATTTTATTCATGAAGTAGAACTAGATGTAGTTCCCCTTGATGTATGCGGAGTCATGTTTGGAAGTCCCTACATATACATTCAAGATGAAATATTAATGTGGAGAGCCAAACAATATTGGTTCATCAAGGATGGAAAATCATTCATCATCAATGAGCACAAAGGCAAGTCAAAAAATTTGTTGGTAAGTGCCAACCAATCCAAGAAATTGATCAGTTCCAACAAGAAGTATGTTTTATTAAGAGAAATTTAGAATGTAGAAGAGTTAGTAAGAGGCAAGGCATCCCTAGAGGGGTGTACTAATAAACAAAAAAAAATAGCTAGAAGAGTTTTTACAAGCATACAGGGATGTTTTCTAAGAGCCTAAAGGGTTACCACCTAAGAGGGAAGTGGAGCACGAGATCCAACTATTGTCAGACTCCCCATTTCCAAACATTGTGTTGTACAGACAATATGTTATATAAGCAAGTGGGGTGAAGAAACATTTGTAGTAGCTACTGGAACAAGGTGTCATTTGACTGAGTACTTCACCATTTGGGTCACCCATCACCATTATGCCAAAGAAGGATGAGACTTGGTGGATGCGTATAGATTACGGGGCATTGAATAAAATCATGCTCAATAATAGGTACCCCCTTCCCATAATAAATTATCTACTGGATCAACTGCAACAAGAAAAATACTTGACCAAGCTAGAATTAAAGTCTGGATACCACTAGGTTCGAATCAAAGAAGAATATACCTATAAGACCGCCTTCAAAACCAGGAAAGGTTTGTACGAGTGGTTATGCCATTTGGCCTATGAAACACATCAACTACATTTATGATATTAATGAATGATGTATTGTGCCATTTTATAGATTCATTTTTTATTTTCTATTTGGATGATATATTAATATATAGTGTTACCTAGGAAGAGCATAGATATCATTTGACGCAGGTGCTAGAGACATTAAAGAAGCACTAGCTATTAGAAAATCTCAAGAAGCGTGAATTTGCATAATAATATTTGGTGTATATGGGGTATATCATATATGGAGGAGAGTTGAAGATAATCCTGCCATGATGGAGGCCATAATGAAATGGCCAATGCCTACTAATGTTTATGACGTTAGGAGTTCCTTTGGGGTACCACTGTACATGAGGAAATTCATAGCCTCATTTTCAGCAGTAGTAGCACCGCTTGATGCCATAACAATAGGTGGTAGGATTTTCTAGTGGGGAAAGGGTTAGTAGAGTGATTTTGAGGAGCCAAAGAAGAAAATTAGTCAAGGACTAGTTCTGACATTACCAAACTTGTAGTAACCCTTTGAAGTGGAGACATATGTGAGTGGGTATGCTATGGGAGTGGCCTTGATGTAGGGAGGAAGGCCGATATGCTACCATTATGAAGTATTATATGGGGAAATTATTAAATACCCTACCTACAGCAAGGAGCTTTATGCCCTAGTGCAAGATATGAAGAAGTGGAATCACTATATGATGGGAAACTAGATAGTAATACACATAGATCACCAACCAATACAATACTTGTAGGCCCAAAATAAGCTACGATAAACTAGCCATTACAAGTAGATGGGGGTTATACAATAGTTTCATTTGGTGATCAAGCATAATAAGGGAAACATAAACAAGTTGGCCACTATGCTTTCAAGGCTACCCACATCAAATATTACAGCTTTGGGGACTCTTATGCACATGGATCCATTAACACATGATGCATACAAAGAGGCATATTCAAAGGATGATGAATTCAAGGAGGTGTTTCAACATAGTCATGTGCATGATGGCGACAACACTGTTGAATACCATATCTAGGATGGGTTACTTTATAGGCGAGATAAGTTGTGTGTTATTAAAGGTGAATGATTGCAGCTGATTAGAGAGGCTCACACCTCCAAGGTTGCAGGGCACTTTGGTGTAGGGAAGACAGTGGCCAACTTGCATAGGTATGTATATTGGCCCAAGATGTAAGAGTACGTAGCTAGGTTCATAAGAGGATGCATGCTTTGTTGTACCAATATGCCTAGCAACAAGAAACATGGTCTATATCATCCCTTAATGATACCCACTCATCCTTGGGAAATATTTTCCATGGACTTTGTGGGAGGTTTACCAACAACCAGGAAGGGACATGATTACCTGTTCATGGTAGTTGATAGGTTCACCAAGATGTGCGTTCTAATGCCTTATAAAAAGACCATTAGCGGGAAAGAAGTAGTGGACTTGTTCTTAAGATAGGTCTAGGTGCACTTTGGGATACTAAGGAGCATCGTTTCACACAGGGATACGATATTTCTTAGTGCACTTTGGACCATTTTTGGAGAAGATGGACATAAAGTTGAAGAGATCAACAACATTCCATCCACAGATAGATGGATAGAGAGAAGTAGTCCACAAGACTTTGGTGTAACTTCTGAGGGGATACAACTAGAAGCATTTGAATACCTAGGATGAAAATCTAGTATATATACAACATTCTTACAATACGTCAGTCCATACTTCTACAAGAAAGTCCCCATTTGAAACATGCTTTGGATATTTTCTGCCTTTACCATTGGACATTGCATATGGGGAGCAAGGAGGAGTGAGGGAATATCTTATAGGAGATGCATTAAGGGCTTAAAAATTGTAGAAAATATCAAGAATATCCATCTATAGGTACAAGAGGCACTGCAAAATTCGAAGGAGAAATATAATGCCAAGCATGATCAACATAGAAAAGAGAAATTATTTAAGTTGGTAGACAAAGCATGGCTAGAGTTGAACATGGAGAGGCTATAGGGGCTTTGTAATAAAATCAAGCCTCTAAGGTATGGTCCCTTTGAGATACTAGAAAAGGTGAGTGATAATGATTATTGACTCATTTTACCACCATATATGCATATTTACTCAGTTGTGAATGTAGAGAATCTGAAACTCTATGTAACCACCCCTACCAACATTTAATCTCTTTTACAAGATCCTAGGGTAAATGTGAGGATGAGTGCTATTATGACATGGACCAGCCTCCAAGTTCTAGTTATGGAAATGGGGTCTGCAATCCGACCAAAAACTAACATCCCTCAAAGACTACATACCATTCAGGAGGGTGCAAACCACCCCAGGTGGTCAATCCCTATGCTGGAACCTTTTTCACTGGCCTAACTCCATAAGAGCATCCTTGACATAGCCTGCATGTGGTTATGAGGCTATATCCACACTCATAAGCCTCCTTCCATGCGATTATCACCTAGATTACCTAGTTCTGTGCCAACAATTTCAAGATCTGAGCCACTTTTCCAAGCTAGCCTCCAGACCAGTGCCTAAAACTGCCTGTAACTTTCTTAAATCATAATTGAGATGATAAAAATGCCAATCATTCAAAGTTGAAGCCAAAAATGGACCTAGACTGCCTAGTACACCTTATACATTTCATAGAACATATGGTAAACATATAAGTTACAAGTCATGAATGCATATCTAATCTTAAATATCTAAACTTCATCTGAGAATCACCAAGAAGGTCTAATACCCTCTCAAGTAGCTGTAGCAACACTTGTTATCTCATGCATTCATTAATCATTCAAATACTTATCAAACCATGAATAAGAACCATAGCTAGAGAACATCATAAAACCATGCTTAGAACCAACATATCACCAAAATATTAACCATGAAAATTTAGGCATCAAATCAACATAATAAAAAGTACAAGTGCTCATAGATAATAATAGGAATATAACTCTTATTAACATATGCAAAATTCAACCAAGTTAGAGAATTCCACGTACCACCGTACCATAGTGATGAGCCTCATCATTGGCTAATTATATAGGACTTAATTCATCTCCTAGCTTAGTCAAACCAACTATTCTCATAACTTATTGCATTATTTTGATTATATTTTGTTTATGAGATGAGTTAGAGTTGGATATTTTGCTTTGTGGTCTAATGTGAATTTAATGCAGGATTAAAGGATAAAAGAAATGAATTTTGGCAAAGACCTTGGTTAAAACTCGAATGTGACAAGGGAGAGGAATTATAGGAGGGAAATCCTCCTCATTTACTACCCCTCCATTTGAATATTCCTCCATCAGCTTAGAGTGCAAACAACCAAATCATGAGGACTAGAAGGTAGCCGATCAAGTGAAAGACAAAGCACCAGTTTATCTTGAGCTTGGGATTTGAGCCTCCCTAATTTTAAGGAAGTCATTGGATACTTCAGATGTATAAGTAGAGAGGCCTAGGACCTCAGTAGGATTCAAATTTTTGATTGTAAAACTCTATTCTATTTTCGAGCTGGAAGACTTGTGACAGTTTTTGATGTAATCCATTGTTTTGATAATAAGAATGAGATTTGATTTGAGCCAACATTAAGTTAACTCAGAGGGTTGAAGCTCTTGGGTTAGGGCCCAACCCTAGCAGCCAAGGCTCCTCTTTATTGTACATGTATACTAGCATAGATTCATAGTTTAATTATTCATTTGCTTAGTAGTTGCATTTCCATTACAACAATGTAGATTAGATTGGTTGTATGTTAGTTTGCTTCCATTTGTGCCTTGTTTCGATTAGCAGGTTATCAAGGAGAAAAAGGATCACCAGAAGGTTGTCAGCAAGTGTCTTGGCCTCACTTCCTCCCTCTGGACAATGACTTGAGGAAGAGACCCTTCAGTAGCCCCAAAAACACAGATTTATAGTTCTTGCATGAGCTTTGGAGTTTGTTGTCTTGATTCAACATTTGGTTCATTTCATTGTCATATTTTTCCATTAATTCATTTCTACAATAAGATCTCACTCATGCTTTCATTCCCTTCAACACTTTCTTCATGCATAATATTGGCAATTGATTCATGCTTTTCTAGTTTATGAAAATGTATCTTGTTGCATAGTTCTTGGAAAACACACATGTTTTAAGCAAAGCAGGTACTTCAGGAGGAGACCCAGACTTCATCACCAACAACCACCTTCCACTTCATCCACCCTAGCTATCAAGTACTATAGGAGGAGGCCCAAAATTCATCACAAACAACCACCTTCCACTTCATCCACCCTAGCCATCTCTTGTCCACCATCACTCTCACTAGTTTTTTTTGTCATTTTTCATTAAAATTCCCCTAGATACATTGAGCGAATCTAGCCATCTATGATCTTGGATATTGACTCTTGAGTGTTCCTAGACCTTATAACACCCCTCCCACTCATCACACACCTTTTCCAAGCTTCCCAACAACTCCAACACCTCACAATTAGCTCTCGGCCGTATCCTGTAGGTTTCCTGTACTTCCTATAGGATCATCCTGTAGGTTTCTAGTACATCCTGTAGGTTTTCCTGAAACGACCTATTTTGAGGCCGAATTGATGGGGAACCTATAGGAAGTCACAAAACGCCTCCTAGGACCCTTCAACACCATCCAACCACTCCATAAGCCTTTTATCCATCCTCAATCACCTTCCATCCACCTATCACATCCACAAGAACAATTAATTTGCATACTTGATTTTGCCTAAAAAAACCAAAAAGTGAAAACAAATTTAGTTTAGTTTTTTTGCTTACACATTAGTATGGTTTCATGCTCTTTACTTCTGTAGCTTAGATAACAACATTAGGTTAGTGATGATTTAGAAATTTTGCTTAGCAAAATTATTTAAATGGTTAATTAGGATATGGTGTGATTTAGCACATGTTTTTTTCTTCATTACTGCAGTAGTGTAGCTCTCTTAGAATAGATTTTCTCTTCTTCCATCAAAGAATCAAACTTCTTCTAACTCTATAGAAGTCTTTCTTGGAACCCCTAGGGTATCTCGCCGGATGAACAGTGACAATAGGCAGGACCTTCACTTTTACTTGTGCATATAGCACTATCACCTCCAAGTTTGTACGAACCCCAGGTTGATAAGTAAGGTTGGTAGCCCAAGAATTGCAACATCCTTGCTGCAATACTCATCACTTTTTGGCG
The DNA here is from genome assembly GCA_000404065.3 of Pinus taeda. NCBI lineage: Eukaryota > Viridiplantae > Streptophyta > Pinopsida > Pinales > Pinaceae > Pinus > Pinus taeda. The sequence continues at coordinate 37,437 of APFE031379580.1, read as the reverse complement.
CCGTTGCCGGGGAGGTCTCTGAGTAGAATGTGATTACTTCTTTCTTTTCTTCTACTTCTTGTCTTCAATTTTCTTCCATTAGTTTATTTCTGCAAAAGTAATCTAGTAGCTTCCTTTCTTTCATTTTTCATTATTTGCTTTCCTTTCCATTCTGTAAGTAGAATTTCAATTCAGCAAGTGGTTTTTTCATTCTGTTAGTGATTTTCATTCAATCAACAATTTCATTTCTGCAAAGTACTTTCCAGCTTAATTTTTATTTAATTTTTATTTATTTATTTATTTTTTATTTTTTACAAAACCAACCCAAAAACATTTCCTTTCATGCCTCGTAGGAATAGGGACAATTTAGGGAAATTTTTTCCAAATACCCCCACTGCATCCAAAAACCAACCTTCTCTCTTCTTCGGTGGCTGTGAATTAGAGGAACCTTTAGGTGAGCGACCTGACATATTTGAAGAACCTACCGGGGAAGAAGAAGAAGAGGAACCCATTCCTACTGAACCAATGGCTGAAAGCCGAAATGACAGAGGGAATAGAGAGAGAGTTGAGGGTGCCTTCTCCATCAGGGAAACCAACGGGGACACTAAAATGAAGAATATAAGCCCCTCTAGCCTACCTCATTTCCATGGCCTTACCATAGAAGATCCCGACACTTTCCTATTTGAGTTTGCTGTTATATGCTGAACCGAGGACTATACAGATGATGAACAAAAGTTAAATCTATTTCCATCTACCCTCAAGGATGCAGCATTGCGCTGGTTCATGGGCTTACTTGGAGATAGCATCACAACCTGGGCTCAGATGCAACATGATTTTAACAAAAAATATCGAGACTATTGTAGGTCAAAATATACTAAAGAAGAAATTCTCAGGATGACCATAGGCCAGGATGAATCCTTAGAAGAGTATGAAGAAAGATTCTAGCTCAGTTACAAAAGGGCCAAGTGCACACTTGACCCTGAGTCACTAAAGCTGGTCCTGCTCAGGGGAGTAAGAGAAGACCTTCTGGATACCTTACACTTGTTAGCCGGAGGAGATATCTATCAATTACCCTATGAGGATATCAAGACTGTCTTTAGAAACCATTCTAGGGCAGCCAGGAAAAAGGGTAGGGGTAGTCAACCTATGGCTAGTACATCATCTTCCAACTCATCCATCAAGGGTGAAATTGGAAATATCCTATAAGATTTCAAAAGTGAGATGTTGCAAACCCTTGCCTTGCAAATGGACACCATGAACATAAAAAAGAAACATGAGGAAGCAGGGAGAGCCTTGGCCATGTTTTGTCCTAGATGCACCAGGAGGCATCCTAAGAACGAATGTCCATTGAACTGTATTAAAATTTGCTCGGTCTGTGAAGAGAACCACTCCACAGACAAGTGCCCTTCGTTACCCGGACTTAAAGCTGTATATCAAGGAGTTGAAGGGGTCACTGAGCAGCTTTGCTATATTAACCAAAGGAGGCCTCCTGGGCCTAGACCACACTAGCAGGGCATGCAAGGGTCATCCCATGCATATTACAACCCCAACCAAAACACAACTATACCTTCTTGGGGACCCCCCG
>APFE031379580.1:0-35853 GCA_000404065.3 Pinus taeda | reverse complement strand
CACACATTAACACAGTATGTATCCCGGGGAAAGCATCTCGCTAAAAACCCCAACTATCTGTATATTTATGATTGAGTCATGTAACATTACAAAGTACAATGCTTATCACAAGCAATCCAGTACCAGCTCCACCTGTTACACACAATACAGCTCAGATCTGAATCAATCACTGGCTCAAATCTCTTCCACTGCTTGCCTGCCTCCGCTGCTCAATACCTGCACAAGAAATGATGATAATTCCAAGGTAGCCACGTCTTTCCTTGGCTAAATCACGTATAAACAAGCTACAATACGTGCAAACTCATTGGCATACTCAATCCCCTGATTTGTGCAAGATCTAGTGCACAACTATAGTCACAACTGATAGCAATCCGATTCTCTAACACATGTCCCTACTGAACTGAACATGCACTGACATGCAACTGAGTTAACTGATGTATTCATTAGTTGTATTATGAGTTAATAACTTGTGAATTAATTAATAACTAATTCACCCAACTCATCTCTAGTCTCTTCGCCAGTTAGACTAAATACAACCAGTTTAGCAAAGCTAAACTGAACACAACTCCATCAACTGCACCTCCAGTCCACTAAACTCAACTCACTTGAGTTCTAACTGAAGTCATGCATGCAAATATTCAACTAACCCATAAGAAACACGTATTTCCTTCATGCAATTGCATGTGCCACATCCGTAGCTCGAACTGAAGTGCTCCAAGAGAATAAGACAAAGTTTATAGTCCAAATATTATTGTGAGATAATAATATGACTTTTCTATTTTTGACAGCCAGTCTAAAAATAGACTTGATCACTCACAATTTCATCAAAAAATAGAAGTCCATCTATTTTCTCAACTTGATCAATCATCCATAAACAGCAACCTGCATCATAGACCATGATCCATATGTCTAAAAATAGACTTGCGCCAAAAATAGCCTGCGGGCCCACTTAGTGAAGGCGACTCTTTTCACTAAGCTCCATCATCTTGTTGCAATCTCAACAAGCATTTCTTGTTGCACACTTTTTAACACCCCCTGCTCATCCTTCCTAGTTTACACCCCCTCCTTGGCCCTATGCATCTCAGTATCATTCCCAGCTAGCCAACCAGTGATTTCAACCTTACGCTCTGCCACAACCTCAGTGGAATACACCACTCTAGGGGTGGAGGACCCAATATAACAATGCTCTAGCTTTATTGCCTCCACCACCTGCCCAACCATAACTCCTACACTCTACTCCACCCAAGTAACCCCATATGCCTGTCTATCCAAATCCGAACCCGAACAATAGGTAGGCTCAACAAGTATACAATGGAGAGACATCATATCTAGCTTATGCTGTGAAAATCTAGGATTAACCTAAGATTTGGGAGATTCCTCTCGGATAACCAACCTCCCCCTCCACATAGGGAGGTTGAAGAGGAAAGGGAGGAAAGCAACCATAAAGTAAATCCACCCTTTCCTAAGAGATTAGCCCAACCACTCTAGCCTACCCCAGAAGAAACTGAACTTTTGGGAGAACTGAAAAATCTATGTGTAAAGATCCCCCTTCTCCAGGCAATAAAAGATGTTCCCATTTACAATATGTTGATTAAGGAGAAATTCTTCAAGCATCTAGGAAGAAGAAAAAGGGATGCCCCTACCATTAATGTCATTTGGAAACTGTTCGACTTAATGCTAGGACAGGTAATATGTCTGAAATATTTGTACCCTGGAAGCCCTGTAGTAGATGTGCACATCAATGGCACCATTGTCCCACACACTTTGATCACTCTTGGGGCTCCCATTAATGTGATTACCAAGGACACCATGCTCAAACTCAACCTCCAAGGGTCATTGAGGAAGACCACAACAGTTCTACAACTTGCGACCATTCCATAGTCACCCCTTAGGGAATTGTGGAGGATGTGATGGTCCCCATTTTCTCTAGGGAGTAGCCTGTAGATTTTCTATTTCTCCAGCCTAAAGCTAAGCTCATTGGTTATCCTCGCATCCTTGGGAGGCCATGGTTGGCCACAACCGACACTTACATTAGCTGCAGAGATGAGAATATGAATATCAAGAAGGGGCATATGTCCAAGCAGTTAGTCCTATACCCTCCTGCTCAACCTTCTTTAGAGCATGATTTATCTTTATGGTTGGAGGAGGAGGAAGAAGATGAGGTTTGTTTCGCCCAACTTTATGCTTTAGAAGCAACCTTGGGAGGAGGACAACAAGATGAGGATGACTTGATTGAACACCTGCTCCAAAGTCCAACTTCTGGTTCGTTACCATTAGAAGAGGAAGTAAGGGAAACCCAGAACAATCATCCAATTGACTTATGCTTGACCCATTCCAACCCACTACGTGTCAAAACCATAGAATTTGGCCCAACGAAAACCTTGAAAATTAATCCATCCCTTTCTGCTCTCGAGGAGGAAAAGCTATGCAACATGTTAAAAGAAAACCTAGAAGCCTTCGCTTGGAGTTACAAGGAAATGAAGAGAGTACACCGTTCAGTGTGTACTCACCACATATACATCAAAGAAGGTTGCAAGCTGGTTCGATAACCACAAAGGAGGATGAATCCAGATCTTAAAGATATAGTCAAAGAAGAACTGCAAAAACTGCTAGATGCAGGATTCATTTACCCTATCTCCGACAGTGAGTGGGTCTCCCCTTTAGTGTTAGTTCCCAAGAAAAATGGTAAGTGGAGGATTTGTGTCGATTACAGGGAGTTGAACAAAGCCACAAAGAAGGATCATTTTCCCCTACCTTTCATTTACCAAGTGTTAGACGACCTGGCAAGGAATTTTTTTTTTCTTTCCTAGATGGATTTAGTGGGTACAACCAAATCCAAATCTGCCCAAAAGACCAGGATAATACCACATTCACCTGTCCTTGGGGTACTTTTGCCTATAGGATTCTTCCTTTTGGCCTATGAAATGCCCTTGCCACTTTCCAAAGAGCAGTCTTGAGTATTTTCGACGAATTAGTACATGATGCGGTGGAAATTTATATGGGTGATTTTACACCTTATGGCTGTGATTTTCAAGAAGCCCTGACTAATCTAGGAAAAGTCCTACAAAAATGCATTGAAATGAACCTGTCTCTCAATCCTAAAAAATGTGAATTCTTAATGACTGAAGGGACCGTGCTAGGTCATTCAATCTCTCAGCAAGGACTGCATGTGGACCTGAGAAAAATAGCAATCATCCAAAGGGTCCCACCTTTGCAAAAGCAGAGAGATGTCAGGAGTTTCCCAGGTGTTATAGACATATTTGGGCACTTCAACCCCAATCTTATATGTCAATAAAATAGGGCTCTTTAACCCCTAAAAGGGTTGTTTCATACCCTAAAGGATCATGGTCATTTGATTACATCATTCCCCAAAAGTTCCACCTGAAAAACCATCCAGAACTGGCCAAAACAGGACCATACTAACTGCTCCAGCGTCAGGGTGCAATGCATACTAACTCCTACACTAGCCAGGTGCGATGCATACTGATGAGGCCTTCTGTAGGGTGAAATGAGCCAGGATGGACAAATTTCCGAGACAGTTTGCTAAGTGGGTGCTCATGGAATCTTCTAGAAACTTCACCTATGACACGTGCCTCTTTGAATTTTCCCAAGGATGAGTAAGAGATCCAAGAAATCTCCAAGTGGAACCAAAAACAACAAGTGGAATGACACTAATCAAAACCCCAGAAATGACTCACACTCTTGCACACATCTATAAATGGATCCCTCATCTGAGAGATCTAGAGGCTGGAATTTTGTCATTTGCAAGGAAGTGTTGATAGTTTGAGGTTGAGAAAGAGTAGTGTATTGTTGGTGTGATCTTGCTTTTCATGAGGTGAAGAGGGCTTTGATTCTGGGAGGATGATGTGGGATCAGATAGCTGGTTTGTAATCCTCCCTTCTATTTAATAAAGTTCTTTGAGTCTTCTTCCATACAACTGTGCAATTGTGAATGTTATTATTTGTGAATGCCATTGTATGTTTATTGTATTTCTGATTCTGTAATGCTTATGATATAATAGATCAAGATGCTTTGATGGTGTTTTGTTATTGTGTTTCTACAGGTATTCTCTAAGTGGGATAAGTAGGAGAGGAGTTGCAAGCTTTGTGAAGGGGGAGAGAGATCAAGCAAGGAGTCAAACGGAAGATCCAGGTTGGTTCCTTTGCCTTTCTCTTATCTATCATACATAGAAGAAATCCCAAATTGCTTTGATTATTTGTTCCTAGGATAGCTGCCAATCCTAGAGGGCTAGTCGATCGAAAAGACACTAATTTTCCTGGAAACAAAATGGCGACTCCGTTGGGGACCGAATAGATGTTTGTTTGTTATTGTTGTTTGCTTTATGAACTATAGACAGAGCCTGAAGTTAGCCAGATAGCCTTCGAACTGCTCTTGCTATGCAATTGCATAGCAGATGAATGCTGCTTCAGTCAATCTATGGTTTAGTTTATGAATTAAACATTTGAATTACAAGCATTCTAGATGCCATTTTGGTAGCTCAGTAAGCTCCCAAGATCATTCCTTTGTACTTTGCTCTTTACTGTCCATCATAGCTCAACTTAACTCATTGAAATTAGCTGCAATTTTGAGCCAAAACCCACCTCAGTTGCACTCCCTGACCCATTGCACTTTCTATCATTGTCAACTAGTATGCATCGCACTTCCCGAGTGTAGCATGTGCGATTCATACTTGTTTCTGTGAAGCCCAGGTGCGATGACTCACTAAGCCTATTTCCCTTCTTTGAATTTGGGGTTTTTGTCCTTGTTTTCAGTTCTGTTTAGTTGTTTTGCTGGTTATGAACAATACCTTATTACTAAAGCCTGCTTGGATTACATATATCAACCTCCATTGATTAGGATTATTAAATGTTTTTATGTATTTGTCCATCATTTAAAATCCTTTGTCGAAAAGTTGCTTAAATCGATCTGTTGTTTTGATACAAAAAGTGTCGTAATTGTCGTTTTGTGTCAAAAAAGAGAAGCATCGTAAAGTCTTCCTTCCCTGAATAGTCGATGGAACTTTTTGTCATGTACTTGACTTGATTTGTTGTTATTCGAAGTGTCGAAATCATGTTCTATTCTAAATTGAAAAGTGTCATTTAGTCTTCCTTTCTATTTTGAAAAAGAAATTATCGAAATGTCGCTTTGAATGAAATATTTCAGATCTTTGCTATACTTGGTTTTCCTTTCTGGAATTCTCACATTAAGGAGAACGAAAAACAAATACATGAATTTGCATTTTCATTTAGACTGTGTGCAAAAAATTATTTAGAAAAGTGCATTTATTGTGTGCTCTTTTCTGTTTGTTTGAAAGAATCGCAATTTTCTTTCCCTAGTAGCTAGGATTTTCATTGATCAAAATAAACAACGATTGTTTATCATTGTAGATTGCATTCTTAGGAATTTCAAATCAACATCACGTGGTGAACCATTGAAAGCCAAACTTTTAAACAAGATCAACTCTAAAATAAATCTTAATGAACCTAGTAATGCTTTGGAACCTAACGCAACACAGCTAGAGGTCTAAGCTAGAGACGTGTTCCAACGTCGTAAAATATAGTAACTATCTTTTTCATCGAAGGTTGGGTGATTCCTACTCTTTGATACGACAAGTGCTAGCACAGACTTGTGCTCCCCGTACCATCGTGTATATATTGGGAGATCACAATTGGCTTATATCCTTTATCCATAGGAAGCCGTGTCTACCGCCCTATCGATCGCAATGCATTGAACACAACATTCGGGAAGGTTGACTGCCATACATGTCATTGGTAATTTCTCTTTAATTTATCACCAAGGTGTATATTGTAGTTTTTTGATTGGTTTGGTAATCCCTTTGTCTAGATTTCTAGAGTAGTCACTTTCGTTCCTTTTCGACTCCTTAAAATAAAAGGCCCATCTGAGCATTTGTCACTTCAGGCTCATTAAAAATCAAAGGGGACTAGAGTCATCTTTAGCTTTTTCTCGACTCTTAAAAATTGAAAAAGCAAAGTTGTGTCAAAGCGTCATTAAAATTTATTTAATTCAGAATAAGATTTTTCCCCTTAATTTTGAGTTGATCAAGTAATCCGCAATCGTGGAAGAAAGTCAATCAAAACCTCTTCTTTCACGGAGACTAGCGTATCAACCATCTTTGACTCCAGAAATGAAACCATTCCGAGCAAAACAGTCTCGTTTAACTAAGTCCAATTCATCTGGTTTATTTGGAACTTTTGTTTGAACATCATCAGAGACTACAGTTACTCCAGTCATTTTTGGTATATCTACCCTTAGAGAAGAAGTTCCGCAGTTACAAGAGGACATTAAAATTGATCCTAGTGTAATGGTAAACACTTTTATACCTGAAACAAATCCATCTAGAGTTGCTCCAGAGACTAAAATTCACTTACTTGGACATCTGGAAGTTGAGTTCCATAATTCAAAAGGTGTCACCTCTCCGGTATCTGTTACTGTAGAAGCTATACCTTCTTCGGCTCCAGAAATATTTTACAAACCTGACGCTCTACCTCTTCCACCCAGACTGAATGCTATAGAGGAGACAATAGAGGATACTCCATCTATCCTTCCACTCTTGAAGTTGGTTCTTTTAATCATCCTTCATCGCAAGTTCCTATCGAATCACTAGGAAATCTTTTGGATAGACTAAAAATGTGTGAGTAACCATCAACATCTAGGACTGTGTCATTTGATATAGCTACAATAGAACTTGTTGCTGCTATTCCTACAATGTTTGCTGGTATACCATCTGTCTCGGCTAGTTATCAATCACTCGCTAGAGTCCACTCAGGGACTATTTCGACAACATGGTCTACTCCTATTTATTCATCCAGAATCCCATTTGGTATTTCTTATGTTGAAACTTAGCAAATTGATCCTACATGCCAGTATCAATTTGGGCAAACCAGTCTTCAAAGAATGATATATCCTTTGAACACTGGACTGCCACCATATGGAGGGAAATATGCTTTCTCATTGTTCTTTCCTGGAGAACAACCATATGAAAGTTCACAGCAAAATTCAGGCCAAACTGGAATTACATCCAGCGGTTGGGTACCAATACTGCCTCAACAACCAAGGGTGGTATATTCAATGCAATCAACCCAACCTGTGTTGAATATTCCCACTACACTTTCTTTTGTGACTGTGTCGCAAGTACAAGCACTGCCTGTTGTATGTCAATCTGAAGTCTCTCAGGTTGCAACACAACAGTCTCTTGTCTTTACAGCTCAATGACAACCTCAAGTTAGTGCTTCTTTACCTAGAATGACTCAGGCTCAAACGGGTATTATCACTCCACATCTTGGTCAATCTTCCAGTATTGGGCAATAGAAAATGGTCCAACAACCATGGCTAGTACAATACCAACAACCACAATTCTAGCAAACCTACCGAGGACCTGAGCAACAAGGCTTTGTAAGTAATGTGCAACCACATTTTCAAAATGGTTATCAACAACCACACTATACTGGTTATGCCCAAGAACCTTATCAAAGTTACCAAGATCATATACATTATGCTGGTATGCGAAGACCCACTACTCAGGCGATCCCATCTTATCCTGGGTATGCTTCACCTAACTTGAATCAGTAGTTTCCTTTCGTAGCAACTCTGGAATTACTAGACTTGAACCGGCTGATAAATGATCCATTGCATACGCCCCTTGGTGGCCAGCGATTCCTCATAAACTTCCCTCCGATATTCCTAAATTCAATGGAAATCAAGGTGAAGATCCTTCGAATCACATAATGACTTTTCATTTGTGTTGCTCGTCCAACACCCTAAATGATGATTCGACTAGGCTTCACCTTTTTCAAATAGAGCTCACTGGTCCGACAGTGAAATGGTATATTGAATTGCCTAGAGCTTCGGTTGATAAATTCAACGCCCTTGCCACTACCTTTCTAACCCATTTTCAGTTACCCATAGGGTACGAAACAGGAACATAACTCCTTACCAACTTTAAACAGACCATGGCTACTCACATATCTGATCATATTCATGAGTGGTGATGTTGTTTTCGAATGGTAAAGACGTATGTTCCTGATTAGCTTTTAGCTGAGTGGTTTATTAAGTTCTTATTACCATCTATAACTGAGGACGTGGCGAAAGGAGGAGTTGTCATTGAAGATCAAGTCATTGCTCGTGCCCAATATTTAGACTTGATCTATACTCAGTCAGGCACACTCTATGACAAAATTCCTGACACTCCCAGATCAAAATTTTCCGTTCCTCCCCCTCCTAAATCAAATAGGGACTCTCACACCGGTGATGGTGTAATCAGTACCTCAAGCACGCAAACTGCAAAGGCTCCATCTGGTAAAGCCCTTGTAGTTTCTAGTCAAAAATAAAATGAAAAACCTCTTGCCTCGGAGATTAATGCTATGCCATCCAACAAGGGCAAGAATCCAAAGCAACCAGGGGGTAAGAAGAAAGGGAAAAATAATAAAAAGAAACAGGAAAATTCAACTCCTGAAAATTTTTCTGAAAACCCTACTGGGAAAAAGAAACCTCGCGTTCCATGTTATATATGTAACGAGGAGCATTGGACGAAAATATTGTCCACATCGAGCTGAAGTCGTGAAATTTTTAAAGACTTCAAGTAGCTTAGTGGTGTTTACTGATCCGTTTCCAAACCTAGAAACTAATCTAGTTGCTATCGATCATGCTTCCACATCCCAAGTGCTTATGCTATCTATCTCAAAATAGAAAAATGATGCTTTGATATCGACAAGGAACAAAGATTATGGGAATCCACCATCATCAAACAACAAGGCTACAGATCAACCTAGTAGTTCGACGACGACTTCGCCAGAAGTTGTTCCACTCGTTATCCCTGAATTAACTATAAAGCCGCCAAAGGGAGTCATACATAAATTAACGTTTAATCCTCCTGCTTGAGCTGCACAAAATTATAATTTATTGGAGGACCTAGCTCAATCACCATCCGCTATGTCGACACTTGAAGTACTACAGAATTGCCCCTCCTAAAAGCAGGCTTTGTTATCAACAATAGGCGGGATTGATCCAGTGGATTCCAATCTTGTGGCCTTTAACCATAAAGGATATGCACCTCAATTACCGGCCCAACTCGCTTTCCTTATACAGGTAAAAGCCCTCAATAAAATTATTCATCGAACAATCATTGATGAGGGGGCATCTACCTATATTATGTTAATGAGTTGCTAGAAAACTCTAGGTTCACCACCCTTGTCGTGATCATCGACAACATTAAAAGAATTCAATAGAAGAACATACACGCCGTATGGGATTTTAAGTAACTTGCAAGTTGAACTGGGGGGCAAGATAGTAGAGATTGAAGTCGAGGTCATTGATGGAAACCTTGACTACAATATCTTATTGGGAAGGCCCTGGATTTATGCTATGGCCGCTGTTGTGTCTACATATTTTAGAAATATTGCATTTCCCTTCCAAGGTTGAATTAAAATCGTTGACCAACTAGCCTTCTTTCCTAAAAGTTCACAAGCTGCTGGAATCATTCCATTGTTCCATGGAAGTTCTCAATTGCTTCAAAGTGTCGGAGTAGGTCTCCGAAAAGTCCCTTTCTTAATGGGTACTTTTGTCCTCCAGCCTCCAACTGGTCTTGCGGAAGTGGCCACGGTGGAAACCTGTCATATGATCTCTTCTACATCGTCTAAGATTAAGAAGAACTCCGACCATTTCGATAGTGTGGATCACTGCGAGGTGTTGCCCCCAAGCCCCATAGAATCTTTGTAGCAATCAATTTTCTGGGCCTGAGCGACAAATCCGAATCAGCACTCAGCGAGTGTTTGGATAGCTAGGTCTCTAGAGTATGGTACCTCTTTTGATCCTTGGTCTCGTATACATTCTACAAACGAAGGAATCATTCAGTCGATGATGACAGGAGAGACACCGTGGGAAGATTACCACCATCGTTCCCACCTTCAAGATAATAATGAAGATTATTCAAGCAACCTCAATCATCCTTCAGTTTTTGATTTTCTATCAAATTCTATAAATACAATGGATTCCGAGTGAAATCTATCCAATATTGAAGAAACTATCACCATCAATATCTCAACCAAACCTAATGTTGTAGAGAATATTCATGTTGGAAAATATTGTTCTCCATCAGAACTAGAAGTTTATTGCACTCTCTTTCGTGAATTTAGAGATGTCTTTGCATGGTCATATGAAGACATGCCAGGCATTGACTCAAGCATCATTGAACATGAAATCAAGATGTATCTAGATGTCAAACGAGTATGACAACGGCTCTGACTTGTTCATCTGAAGAAAGCTGCTACCATTAAGGCAGAAGTTGAAAAACTTTTGCATGCTGGTTTCATTTACCCTATTCCTCTAACTGATTGGGTATCGAATATTGTCCCTGTGATGAAAAAGCAAGGAACAATTAGAGTGTGTGTCGATTATAGGGATGTAAATCAAACATGTCCAAAGGACAACTATCCTACACCCTTCATCGACCAGATAATTGATGAATGTGCTGGATACGAAATCTTTTCATTCATGGATGGATTTTCTGGGCATAACCAAATCAATATCCCCCCACAGGACCAGTCGAAGACTACATTTATATGTCTGTGGGGCACATTCACGTACCGTAAACTACCTTTCAGTTTGAAGAACGCAGGAGAAACTTTTCAGAGGGCAATAAACTACGCCTTCCATGACATCAAGCACATCATTCAACCATATCTCGACGATGTACCGGCTCATTGGCGAAAGCAGATTGATCATCCACAACATTTGAGAGCCATATTTCTACGCTGCCGACACTACAAGATATGACTCAATCTGCACAAGTGTGTGTTTTGTGTTGGTTCTGGTTGATTACTTGGCTTCGTAATTTCTAAGGAAGAAATTTGACTCGACTCATTTAAGGTTCAGGCAATCCTTGACATGCCTCCACCTTCAAGTTTGCTTTAGATTCAGAAACTCCAAGGGAAAGCTAACTTTCTGAGGAGGTTCATTCCACATTATGCTAAACTCGCTAAAGGTTATACACATATGTTGAAAAAAGGAGTACCCTTCCACTGGGATCAGGTTGCGCAAGCTTCCTTTGATGCTTTAAAAGGTTCCCTGATAAAAGCATCATTAATGTATGCTCCTGACTATCAAAAAGACTTTAACCTGTATCTCGCTACTGCAGATACGACCATCGCAATGGTTTTAGTGCAAGAAGATAATGGAATTGAACATCCTATATATTATTTAAGTCGCAACCTTAATGATATAAAAAGCAAGTACTCTTATGTTGAAAAACTGGCTTTAGTAATCGTTCAAGCAGTACAGAGATTTCGACACTATGTTCTCTTTTGCAAGACTACAATTATGTCAGATTGCAACCCTATGACTTACATTTTGTCGCGTCAATTACTAGGGGGCACATATTCCAAATGGATAGCCATTTTGCAAGAGTTTGATATGGGATTCACCAAATCCAAATCAAAGAAGTCTCTTGCCTTCGCGTAGTTACTTTGTGACCTTCCATCGTCATCCAACGACTTAACATCTAAAGCATCAATCATGGATGAGACTTTGTTTATGATATCATCAAGTGATCCGTGGTACGGAGATATACTAGTATATCTCCAAACCCAAACTTTTAGGCCTAACACCTCTCGCTCCAAACAACGATGTACTTGATACCAAGCCAAAGATTACCTGATCATTGGCGATATGCTTTACCGTCGTGGTATCGATACAGTTCTGCGAAGGTTCCTCACGCATGAGGAGGCTAAAAAAGTTTTGAATGATTGTCATTCAGGTGCTTGTGGGTGGCATCTATATGGTTATGCTACTGTACAAAAGATCTTATGAGCTGGCTACTTCTGGCCCAACATATTCAGAGATTGCATAACTACAGTCAAGAGTTGCCATGCTTGTCATATTTTTTTATTGCAAAACCAGATTACCACCTGCACCACTGCATCCAGTAGTTGTTGTTGGGCCATTCGCTAAATGGGGCATTGATTTCATGACATGTAACCCCACCTCGGCTGGGGGGCATGGGTATATTATAGTCGCAATCGACTATTTTACAAAATGGGTCGAGGTGATGTCTACATTAAACAACAACGATGAAACAACTACTCTTTTCTTTTTTAATCGTGTAGTTTCTAGATTTGGTGTTCCACAGGCTATAGTCATAGATCATGGATCACATTTTTGCAGTCACATGATGGTTGAATTGACTGTCAAATTAGGACTGTCCCACAATAGTTCTACTCCATATTATCCGCAGGCTAACGGATAGGTTGAATTAATCAACAAATTCCTTAAGCACATGCTGCAGAGGATGATTGGAATCCACAAACAGAATTGGCATTTAATCCTGTACTCAGCTTTGTGTACATAGCTGTCTTACCAATTCAGTGTGAAATCTTATCCTTCAGACTCACAATTGATCTGCTTCCCAAAACTTCGGAAGAAGAGGCTCGTTTCTTGGAACTAATCCACCTGGATGAAACCTGTTGTGATGGCACACTAACTAACGAAGCACATAAGAAATGCGTCAAGGCGCAATATGACAAAAATGTCAAGCCTTGCATCTTCTCAGAAGGTGACCTGGTCTTACTTTATGATCAGGACTCTGACAAATTGGGAGCAGGTAAGTTCTAACCATTATGGATGGGCTCCTACATTGTTAAACAAGTATGGACAAAAGGAGCCTACAAGTTGGTCAATTATGATGGGGTTCCTCTATCACAGCCCCATAACGGGTTGTATCTTAAATGTTACTTTGCTTAATTAAGTGTAGTGCGTTTATTGTATATATGCTCTTATTGCATTTTTTATTTTTTCTTTTTAGAGTTTTCATTTTGGTTAGGTAATCCACTTCACTTTTGTTGCAGATTTTAGAATTTTTGGAACCATTTGTTGGGTATGTCGATGGAGCTAGTCATAGTACGCAGAACCTGTCCTCTGTGGCTTGGGCCATTTTCACTCCAAGCAATGAGTTAGTGAGTTTCAGGGGGATATGTATTGGCCGATCGACGGACAACATCATTGACTATAACGCGTTGATTGAACTTCTCTCTGATGCCATTTCACATGGCATACGCTGACTCATTATCAGGCTAGATTCACAGCTCGTCATTCTACAACTTACTGGTGTTTATTCCATTCAGAACCCAACCATTTATCGTATGTTCCTAAGAGTCAGGATTCTGGAAAGACAGTTTGATTCCATCTGATATCAACACATTTCTAGGAACTTAAACACATTGACTGATTCATTATCAAACTATGTGTTAGATAGACATTTGCAACATTTGTAAAGGAAGCATTTTACATTAACATTTGCATAAGGATTGCATAACTTAACCAAAATAAAACTCCGAAAAAACAAAAATATATAACTATTTATAGATTTTACAAAATGTTTTGTGTCCAAGAAAAAATTGGTCACATCACCAAGAAACTCAAAAAATGAATGTAGGGAATCATCTTAGATTAATGATGCTGGTGATAACATGTCACCACCTATGCGATCATGCGTAGGAGCCTAGTCCATCGATTCGGCACGTCAGTAGTATGGCACTGTAAGCTCAAAGGTAACTCATTGGTCCTAACATCCTAAATACTGAGAGTGAGGCCCTCGATCTGATCTTGTAGCACTCCTAGGGTCTCCGATATGTCCATATCCCATAGGACAACCCTCCCTACAGCCTCTCCTGTTGGAGCGTCATTTGCCGCCCGCGGGCGTGCTACTAGTCACACTGGTCCAATATCTGCACACAGATATGAGTTTGATTAGTCTTGGTAACATTTAAAAACACAAAAACATTATAAAACTGATAAACAAAGATGTGGTCGAATCATTTTACCTAGAGCACTCCACTGCTCGCTAGCTGGTAGTGCCAAATCCACGTCGCCTCGGAAATCCATCCCGACGTATGGATACTCTGCAAATACCATATCCTGACGGTCAAACCGCTCGAAAAAAGGCATCAGAGAAGGAAATCTGTGACCGCTCGGCATGTCTGGCCATAATATAAACCCATCTCTGCATTCGTGGTTCCCTCGGTGCTGGCAATCCTAGTGAAATGTTTTGAGGCTGCATCAGTGGAATCATCTCCAAGAAAAAAGCAGTCAATATGGAACCATAGCAAAAAAATTGGTTCTTCCATTGTTTGCTTTGGAGAGTTGTTTTTTTATGATAGGAAGTATCGCCTCGTACTAGTTGAACACCTTCAGTTCTAGGCATTCCAGGGTGTATTGCATGTAAGATCTGTTTTCCAAATGCAAAGCTATGCTACCAGCCAATCTATCAAAGGTAAATAAAATGGTCCTCAGGGGCCGATCAGTGACGTCCCGGATATTGATCTTTCCATCTCTGATGGGCTGAGATGCATCTCTATAGAATTGACGGATATAGTCTTTCCCGGATTCACCTCCATGAGCTAATCCTGATAGTGAAAGAGGGGCACCATGCCTCGACAATCCCGTTAGAAAGTAAATATCCTCAAACGTCAATGGAATAGATTTTCCTTTGATTTGGAATACCTGGTCGATCGGCTCCCAAGCATCGAGAAAATACTGCAACAAACTGATTTGTTGCCTCATGCTGGAAATGCGGAAGAACTTCAGTAAGCCGCAATTTCTTAATACAACAACTATGCCCGGGTCATGTAAAGCAATCATGTCCTCTTCTTCATGTTCACATTCACACCATGTGACAACCATCTTGATCCAACAAAATCTGAAATGAAAACAAAAGATGAGTTAGGATCCAAATTTGAGCAAAAACAGGCAAACTTTTGATGAAAAATCACTGTGTAAAGATGCCTTTCTGCGCCCATCGCACCCTGCCTTTGAGCAAGGTGGAATGCATACTGACTGGCCAGTTGGTAGCTCAGTATGAATCACACCTTTTGATACTAGCAAGGTGTGATGATTGGGGAACGAGATCTTCAAACACCAAGGGCCCATAAATGTGGAAAAACATGCTCAGATTCAAGCAAGGGTGGAATGAAAATGAAGAGCTCAGGGTTAGCTCCTACCTGGTCCTAATGACGCAGAGAATAGTCCACCAGATCTACCGAAATCAACTGGTGTAATTTCAGGGAAAACCACTCCAGAGCTCCAAGGTCCCAAATTTGAAATAAAATGATGAAAATGAAAGGTAAAACTACTTTTATGTTTACTATTCACGTACTTCAAGCAAAATGTTAGTTTTAACTCATTTTTCGTACATGTATATGTATTTCTAATTAGTTTGATGGAGTGATTGAGCAGGTTGAACGACCAATGAAAGAATATGATGTGCTAAGTAGTGAATTAAACATTTTGACCACCATTTGAGCATATGTTATTGCATGGTTCAGGCTCGTTAAAAAATAAACCTACCGTCTGAGCATATGTTATCGCATGGTTCAAGCTCGTTAAAAAATAAACCTACCACCTGAGCATATGTTGTTGCATGGTTCAAGCTTGTTAAAAAATAAACCTACCACCAAGAATAGTTTCCCCACGGTTCAAGCTCGTTAAAAAATGAACCCGCCTTCGGTAAATAACCTTTGTGATTGCCATGCTATCAGCCTTTTGAGCCTTGGCTGTGTTCCTACCATCACCTTCATCCTTTCGACCAATCATATGCTTCCACTTGATTGTTTACCCCTTTGAGGAATAGCTGCAACGAGTGGTCCTATTAGCCAACCGCTTCACATCACCATGTTTTGAGAAGTTTTAAGCTTACCCGGAACCAGTTGCTACCCTAAACACCACTCGTTCCTCAAAAAATGAGTCTCCTTTAAATTCTTTTCAGACTCATTAAATATGAAAAGATTGTCAAGCTATTGGCCTTTCCGGCTCGCTAAAGTGATTGGAAGTGTCATCCCTCCTGTATATTTTAATCTTTTTCGGATCTGAGGGATTATCTCACGAAAAAGTTTGAGCGCTTGCCTTTTCGGCTCGCTAAAGTGATCGAAAAGTCATCCCTTTTGTATTATTTTATCCCTTTTCAGACTTAAGGGATTATGCTACGAAAAAGAATTGTTGGAATTTCCCTTTGGTCCCTTTTCAAACTCTCTAAACATGAAAAGGATTGAGTTGTATTTGTCGTTAAACTTGTTAAAACAATAGCGACAAACTTGTCCACCTAGACAAGAATGAGTTTCACTATCGCTAGGCTCGCTAGGCTATCACCATGATTGAGTTGGGTTGGGTTATTCCGTTCACCAGTCATTTCACCATTGGTCTTCCACACCATCCATCTGTTGGGGTTAACGCTACCAATCCATCTCAGTGTCGCCATATGTTCAAGAGAAGTCATTCAGTTGAGAAACCACCATCTAGTTAATGCCTCATCCACTGCAATACCTTCACCCTCCATTTTTCATGATTGCCATTCCTGAACCTTGTGTCTTCAGATCATTTTCACCTCTAGAAGATCATTTTATTCGTTTCGTGTCGTAGATGCGGGATACATTAAGGCCCTCCTATGACGGGTCACTTCTTGTCGACATCAATTCATTATCCAAGAAGTTGACTTAGAAACACCCCTTTCAGCGCTTTGAAGCTTGCATGCCTCAATGGCAAGTTTATCACTTCCGGTGACAGGTTGACATCAATGGCCTTCGACTGAAATATTTTGCATCGTGTTTGACATCAAATCATACATTCACACCACATGAATTGTACTGTAGTACCTTGAGGGTCATTATCATTATCGGTGATTCCTCTCGCGTCTGTTAACAACTCACATTATTGGCTGGTAATCAGGTGATGTCTTTCCATGTTCGACTTCAGAACATTTCTTCACATGGATCGACTTGTACATCGGGCCAAGATTGAACGAGTTTTGAAGACCCCAGATCTAGTTTCATCCATCTGGGTTGTGATACATTCAGGGATATGAAGACATCAAATGTACACATAAGCTACACAGATGGTCATCCAAGCCAGGGATGATGAATCTACGTTTGAAGAATCACCAGTCTGCATATGCAGACGACTATCTTTTCTATGTACATGAAATGAATTTATAAAGTTGAGCATAGGAATGTGCGCCTCAACTAGATCATGAAAATTATATTATGATGATCTATTGTATTGTATCTTATATAGGTCACCTTCCAGTTTCGAAAACCTCAAATCCTTATGATAAAGCATTTCACCCGACATCAGAAGATTTATGACTTCATGCTTTAGGAGACAACTATTATAGACATATTTGGGAACTTCAACCCCAATCTTATATGTCGATAAAATAGGGCTCTTTAACCCCTAAAAGTGTTGTTTCATACCCTAAAAGATCATGGTCATCTGATTACATCATTTCCCAAAAGTTCCACCTAAAAAACCATCTGGAACTGGCCAAAACAGGACCATACTAACTGCTCCAGTGTTAGGGTGCGATGCATACTAACTCCTACACTAGCCAGGTGCGATGCATACTGATGAGGCCTTCTATAGGGTGTAATAAGCGAGGATGGACAAATGTCCGAGGTAGTTTGCTAAGTGGATGCTCATGGAATCTTCTAGAAACTTCTCCTATGACACTTGCCTCTCTGAATTCACCCAGGGATGAGTAAGAGATCCAAGAAATCTCCAAGTGGAACAAAAAAAAACAAGTAGAATGACACTAATCAAAACCCCAGAGATGACTCACACCCTTGCATACATCTATAAATGGATCCCTCATTTGAGAGATCTAGAGGCTGGACTTTTGTAATTTGCGAGGAAGTGCTGATAGTTTGAGGTTGAGAAAGAGCAGTGTATTGTTGGTGTGATCTTGCTTTTCATGAGGTGAAGAGGGCTTTGATGTTGGATCAGATAGCTGGGTTGTAATCCTCCCTTCTATTTAATAAAGTTCTTTGAGTTTTCTTCCATACAACTGCGTAATTGTGAATGTTATTATTTGTGAATCCCATTGTATGTTCATTGTATTTCTGATTCTGTAATGCTTATGATATAATAGATCAAGATGCTTTGACGGTGTTTTGTTACTGTTTTTCTATAGGTATTCTCTAAGCAGGATAAGTAGGAGAGGAGTTTCAAGCTCTATCAAGGGGGAGAGAGATCAAGAAAGGAGTCAAACGGAAGATCTAGGTTGGTTCCTTTGCCTCTCTCTTATCTATCATACATAGAAGAAATCCCTAATTGCTTTGATTGTTTGTTTCTAGGATAGCTTCCAATCCTAGAGGGCTAGTCGATCGAAAAGACACTAGTTTTCCCGGAAACACTAGGGTTAGCTGGATACTACCGAAGGTTCATAAAGGACTTCGGCAAGTTGGCCTCTCCTTTATTTGGGTTGTTGGCCAAAGATTCTGAGTTTATATGGTCAAAAAGATTTCAGGAGGCCTTAGATATTCTATAGGGTAAGTTAACCATTGCACCAATTATCTGAGGCCCAAACTAGGCCCTCCCCTTTCATATTCATGCTGATGCCTCACACAAAGCCATAGGAGCAGCCTTAGGTTAGATAAGGAAAAACTGCCTTACAACATCTATTTTATCAGTAAGAACTTGTCAAAGGCTCAAACTAAATTATAAAATGATCAAAAAGGAACTCCTGGCTGTTGTGCATTCATTAAACAAATTCAGGCATTACATTACAGGCTATCAAACATTTGTGCATATTGACCATGCTGCAATCAAATATTTAATGAAGAAACCAAATGTGAATGCTCGAATTATAAGATGGCTGCTTTTATTACAACATTTTGATCTAACCATTGTTGATAAGCCTGGTAAGAAAAATGTTGTTGCAGACTTTTTATCTAGGGTGAATTTACCTGCAGGTGAAGAAGGAATGGTGGATGACCAGTTACCAGATGAGCACTTGTTTGCTATTTCAGTTCTCTCTCCATGGTTTGCTAATATAGAAAACTATTTGGTGTCAGCATAGTTCCCACCAAACTTTCCCTCCAAAGAAAAGAGCAAGATAGTTAGGAAAAGCACCCCTTCACTTGGATTGGGGGAAATCTTTTCAAAATTAGCCCAGATCAAATCTTGAGAAGGTGTGTAAGGGAAGAGGAAGTTTTTGACATCCTTTTGACCTGTCATGATGGGCCTTGTGGAGGTCACTTTGTAGCAAAAGAGGACATCATTCAAAGTGTTAGAAGCAGGCTATTATTGGCCCACTCTTCATCAAGATGTGAAAAAGTATACTAGTCAGCGTGATCAGTGCCATAGGATGGGAATGCCTACTCCAAGAGATGAAATGCCCCTACAACCTCAAGTGACCTTTGAGCCATTTGACAAGTGGGGCATGGACTTCATTGGGCCTATCAACCCTCCTTCAAAGAAAAAATAGTATAATATTGTGTGCACTGATTATTTGACTAAGTGGGCAGAAACCAAGGCAATTAAGGCAACAACAAAAGAGAAGGTGGCTGAGTTCCTAAGGGAGAATGTATTCTACAAATTTGGGTTACCCTAGAGAGCTAGTCACAGACCAAGGTAGCCATTTTACCTCCAACATGATTGAAGAACTACTCAGCCATCACAAAATCAAGCATAGGACCTCCACTCTCTATCATCCACAAGCTAATGGGCAAGTGGAGGTGACCAACAAGGCACTGGAGGGCATATTAACAAAGATAGTGAGTAGGAGCAGGAACGCTTAGGCAGAGAGACTAGTTGAGGTCACCTGGGCCTATAATACCACATGGAAGACCACCACTAGATTTACACCCTATGAGCTGCTCTATGGGAAAAAGACCTTGCTGTCCTTTGAGTTTGAATATAACACATTGAGGATGGCAGCCCAACTAGATTTGGATCTCAGTCATGCACAAAAAGAGAGATTGTTCCAATTGAATGGCTTGGATGAATTCAGAATACAGGCCCTCCTACATACAAAGATAGTTCATATTCAAAGGAAGATCAGTCATGATAAACATATTAAGGAGAAGCAATTTCAGGAGGGTGATTGGGCATTGTTATATGATTCTAGGTATAAGGACTTCAAGGGAAAGCTAAGGCAAGACGGCTCATACCTTATGTTCTAGAAAGATGCCATGATAATGGTTCAATGCAAATCAGAACTATAGATGAAGAAGTCATTCCATTGCTTGTTAATGGGCACCGTTTGAAAATGTACAAGAGAGCTTTATCAAAACAAGAGTTCATTGACAATATCAATAAAACAGTGATGATGGTGGAGCAAGTTCCAGCTCCTCCTTCATCAAGTCACTGAAAAAGAAAAAAAAGAAAAAAGAATAAGGACTCAGGTGAAAACCTCCATGAAGCGTCTAAGTCCCATCTTTGGTTTGAAAACCTCGTGAGGTAGCTCAATGATGAAAATGATGAGGTGGTAGTGGGGACCAATATTCCAAAAATGGCAATGTACCTCTACTACCAGCACACCACCTCACCCCGAAACACCATAAAGGGAAATAAAATATTGTTCACATGCACTCATGCATTCCACCTCCTCGAAACTCCCTCACTCAAGTCGCTCTCATAACTTTGGCCACCCACCAGAAGCAAGGATCCATCGTTATGCATAGGAATTCCTACATGAGCATGCACAGGAATTCCTACAGGATACAATCTACAAGATACAGTCTACAGGATCAGTCTACAGGATACACAGAGGCAGTCTATAGGATACACAAAGAAGAGTTCAAGAAGGGATATCATGGTAATTGTCCACTGCCACCATTCTAAGGAGGTAGGCTCTAAAATTCCATCCCCATTTACAAACAAATGAACCAGAAATACTCTAAAATCTAGTGAATTTAGCAATTGTGAGAGGTGAATTCCATACACAGTCAACTCTATTTTGCTCCTGCATTTAAAAAAATTTGTGTCAACCCTCTCATTTTTTTCCTCAAGCTTCACAAGCAAGATGACAGGAGGGTTTAATAGGAGAGAGCCCAAAAACACTGTGAGGATACAACAACATCCCAAGGTGCTTGAAATCTTTACAAGACACAACTAGATGGGGGTTTTCAAAAAATTCACAGGGTATGATGATGAGGTGGCTCAAGAATTCACTCATTCCCTCACTCCACACAATAGAATCCATGCCACTATTTTAGTTAGAGGCCTCACTATAGATATCACCCCAGAGCTCATCAGTAGGGTTACCACACTTCCCCTAGGAATTCCATGGAGAAAAGAAGACAAAGGAGACAGTCAGGTGGCAAAAATGATTTTTTTTTTAGAAGGTGAAGAATCCACTGAGGATAAAAATGGAGTAAGGAGGGACAGTCTGCCATACCCATGGAGTGAGGTAGGCTACCAACTCATCAAATATATCTCATGTGAGGGTAGATATAGTGTTGTTTATGGCTATCATTTTAGGATCCTTGAAGAATTAAGATTTGAGGTAGAAACACCAGTTCACCAAAGACTTAGCATACCCTATTTCTTGATGCAATCACTCATAGAATACAACAAAAAAGCAAAGGAAGGGAATTCCCAACAATTGGCTCACCATGGGTTGATTAGGATCCTCATTGAAGATGCCCTCCAAAACCTCAGAATCCCTATAACATGGTCATTCATTAGAGACTTTCCAACAGAGGATGACAACAAAACCCTCACTTATGATGTTAGTCCTCCTGTTAGTGAGGAGAAGTCAAAACAGGAAGAGGAAGATACAAAGCTAGATAAGGATGAGATGGATGAAGAAGAAGCTGAAACATAGGAACATTATGAAGTAGAAGAATAAGAGGGAGAAGAGAAGAAGGATGATGATGATGAAACAAAGGAGGAAACTAAGGAAGAAACTGATAGGGATGATGAAGATCCACAAGAGGAAGAAGACAGAAAAAATAGAGAGGAAGAAGGCATGGAAACAAAGGGGAAAGAACATAAGGAGGAGTCACCTAGGGTGTCCCAAGAGGCCACTGAGAGAGAGGCAACAACTGCCCTCATTGCTCTCAACACCCTAGTCAAGAAAAAAGGAAAAAGAAGGAGGAAAACCCCACTATATTTTAGAACAAGAAAGAGCACAAGAATCAAACAAGGGAAGCCACAAATATCAACAAAAATTCCTATTGAGATTGAAGATTCTCCTATTCAAAGAGACAAAATTCCTTCCCCTAAGTCACCAATCACATATGTAAGGAGGCCTAATACTAAATCAACTTCCTCAAAGGGTAAGGCAATCCTACAGGATCCACAACAAAACCTACAGGAAGCAAAAACAGTCCTACAAGATACTTTGCTGAAACTATAGGAGGCACAAAAATTGGAAAGCAAGGTAAGGGAGCAACAAGAAACAAAATAAGAAGATCCAGAGACAAAGGAATCAAGCCCCCAACCTAAACTAGACTCTTATTACCGGTTTATTGAAGGAGGTAGGGTAATACCTCAAAAATTTGCCATCCCATTGTTTTTTGAACTTGAGAAGGAGAGGGCCAGAACCCATTGATGGATGAAAATCACCAAATCAAAAGGGGTGGAAGACATTGGGCACATGGAAGAGAAACTCAAAGAACTGGGTAAAGAGCTAAGTGGCTTAAGGGATAGAGAAGCAATCACGAGAAGTCAACTTGAGAGAGAAAATGCATGGCTAAGGGGACAATTGTAGGAAAGAGAGAACCAACTAGCATGTATGGCCAACCTCTCCTTGGAGGCCATCCAACGTAGGATGCCAACTAGATCCTATGCTCTTTTCCTCAAAGAAAAATGGTTGTAGTTTCAGATTAAGACACTATCACAGAGGGGAACCATGCCATTTTAGGACTACCAGAAATTTATTGGTCTTTGTGATCAAAGTACACTAGAGGATAGGGCCAAAATGGCTAAGTTTTATTTTCACAACATGGCCCTCACAAACGTGAATGTTTGGGACCCTAATGCCAAGTTAGGAGATCTAAAATTAATGGCTTTGGCATCATGGCTGAACCATGAGGAGTCAAGAGCTACAGAGATGAAAAGAATATTGGACAGAGAGCAAAATGAACATGTTTTCATCAAGGCTGAACAATCAAATCCCATGGCCCTAATCAACACCCATAATTTGATTGAAAATGATCCTCAGTTGGCACTTAGATATCTTACTGCCCAAGAGCAAGCAATTTCACATTTTGAGGATATGTTTAGGATGCTAGGAGATGATAGTATACATGCATGCCTAAGGAGATGGAACACACTCCTCATTTACTATCCCTCCATTTGAATATTCCTCCATCATCTTGGAGTGAAAACAACTAAATCATGATTACTAGAAGGCAGCCGAGCAAGTGAAAGACAAAGTTCCAGTTTATCTTGAGCTTGGGAGCCAAGCCTCCCTAATTTTAAGGAAGTTGTTGGAGACTTCATATGTATAAGTAGAGAGGCCTAGGACCTCAGTAGGATTCATATTTTTTATTGTAAAACTCTATTCTATTTTAGAGCTGCAAGACTTGTGACAGTTTTTGAAGTAATCCATTGTTTTGATAATAAGAATGAGTTTTGTTTTGAGCCAACACTGAGTTAACTTAGAGGGTTGAAGCTCTTGGGTTAGGGACCAACCCTAGCAGCCAAGGCTCCTCTTTATTGTACATGTATACTAGCATAGATTCATAGTTTAATTGTTCATTTGCTTAGTAGCTGCATTTCCATTACAATAATGTAGATTAGATTGGTTGTATGTTAGTTTGCTTCCATTTATGCCTTCTTTTAATTAGCAGGTTAGGAAGGAAAAAAAGGATCACCATAAGGTTGTCAGCAGGTGTCTCGAACTCACTTCCTTCCTCTGAGACCATGGCTTGAGGAAGAGACCCTTCAATAACCCCAAAAACATAGATTTCTAGTTCTTGCATGTGCTTTGGAGTTTGGTAGTTTGATTCAACATTTGGTTCATTTCATTGTCATATTTTTCCATTAGTCCATTTCTACAATAATATCTTGCTCATGTTTTCATTCCCTTCAACACTTTCTTCATGCATAATATAGGCAATTGATTCATGCTTTTCTAGTTTATGAAAATGTATCTTGTTGCATAGTTCTTGGAAAACACACAGGTTTTAAGCAAAGCAGGTACTTCAGGAGGAGACCTAGACTTCATCACCAGCAGCCACCTTCCACTTCATCCAGCCTAGCCATCTCTTGTTCCACCATCACCCTCACCAGTTTTTTTTTTTCATTTTTCATTAAAATTCCCCCAGATACATTGAGCGAATCTAGCTATCTATGATCTTGGATATTGACTCCTCAGTGTTCCTAGACCTTCTAACATCCCATACCACTCATCACACCTTTTCCAAACTTCCCAACACCTCCAACACCTCACAATTAGCTCTCGGCTGTATCTTATAGGTTTCCTGTAATTCCTAGAGGATCATCTTGTAGGTTTTCCTGAAATGACCGTTTTGAGACCAAATTGATGGGGAACCTCTAGGAAGTCACAAAAAGCCTCCTAGGACCCTTCTACACCATCCAACCACTCCATAAGCCTTTTATCCATCCTCACTCACCTTCCATCCACCTGTCACATCCACAAGAACAATTAATTTGCATACTTGATTTTGCCTAAAAAACCAAAAAGTGAAAACAGATTTAGTTTAGTTTTCTTGCTTACACATTAGTATTCTTTGATGCTCTTTACTTCTATAGCTTAGATAGTAGCATTAGGTTAGTGATGATTTAGCAATTCTTCTTACCACAACTATTTAAATGGTTAATTGGGATATGGTGTGATTTAGCATTACATGTTGTTTTCTTCATTAATGCAGTAGTGTAGCTCTCTTAGAATAGATTTGCTCTTCTTCCATCAAAGAATCAAGCTTCTTTTGACTGTATAGAAGTCTGGCTTGGAACCCCTGGGGTCTCTTGTCGGATGAATAGTGACAACAGGCAGGACCTTCACTTTTACTTGTGCATATAAAACTGTCACCTCCAAGTTTGTACGAACCCCGGGTTGATAAGTAAAGATGGTAGCCCAGGAATTGCAACATCCTTGCTGTAATGTTGATGCTCATCACATAGATTGGGCTGAACCAAATCTTTCTTTTAGCTAATCACCCTTGTGCCATATTCCAAGCATGAATGTGGGATATCATGGGATAAACCAAGACATAACCAACCAGGGAATCTAGAGGTTAAACCACATCCACCCTTAAGCTACCGTGATCTCACCTAAACTGGTCTTGAGATCACAAAACCAAACAGAGCTTGGATGCCTCAAATTTTCTTCTGCATACCTTGAGGAATTTTTCTGTCTCCACCCACCTATCAAGGGCTTCCTAGAGAAAACCATCTCCACAAACAACCCTTTGGAATTTCCCTAAGGCCACCTCGCTCGGTTCCAAAACCTTCTAGCAATCCAAAGCTCGATCAAGAATGAACCCCATCACACCATGACTACCTAGGAAATGGAAAGGCAAGGTTGAAACCAATGTAAAACTAGTAAAAACCCATGCCAATGACAACAAATGAACCTAATAAACAAATTAATGTATCATGCATTCACACCTTAGCTAGGAAATCACACATGTAATCTATTACTTGTAAAATCCTCTTGCTGAAGCTTCTAATCCAACATTCTCCTCGCTTTCCTTCACTTTCCTTTTTCCTTCCTTGGATTTCCTTTACTTGTCCTTTCTTTCTTACTCTTTCCTCTTGGAGCTCTCTCCCTCTCTCTTTTTCACTTGATCCAAGCTAAAATTGACAAAAGCTTTGAATTGTTTCTCTAATGCTGTTTTATCATTGATCTCCCTTTTTTTCCATTTTCCTTCATTTTTCCTCTAATTTCCCTTGCACGCATATTTGTGTCTCTTCACCTTGTTTTTCTCCTATTTTCCTTTATTTTCATAATTAAATGCCAATTATTTCCTATTTTCCTTTGCCAATTTCCATAGCCATAAATAAACTAAAAGTGATTCCCGTTATAGTGTTTTTCCCAACATTTAGCTTGGAATACGTGTCCCATGACCTTGGTCTTATTATTCCTTTATTATCTTTCATTACATTTTAACTTGGGGCTATTATAAACCCCTACCCCTTAGGGGAACACCGTCCTCGATGTTCTATGAAACCTATGACAAGCAAATCACTGAAAACAAAACATACTACCCATGGAGCTTTATAACATAGCCTGATGGAGTATTTATAATGATATCTTGCTGAAAAACAAAACAAACATATTTCTTATTAGAGCTTTATAACACAAAAAATTGCGATATTTTCAACTAGATATATATATTTTCTTGTTGTAGCAGCTACAACCACCCTCCAAAATTTTGCCTTAGCTTCGTCATGGAGCCTCCCTACCAACCTTTCACAACACCTTGTCTTACTTCATCAAGTACACAAGCTTTAGTGTTTTTCTTGCACAAAGGCAGCTTGTCGATTAGAGCTTGATGCATTCCCTTCACAGGCTGATCACCCGGACCTGGTCCAATTGCAGGTTGAGCAACTCCCCCAAGAAATTGTGTAATTCTAGAGGGCAACCAACCTTCCCTCCAAAAATTGCACAATTTTGTCTAGCAACCTGCTGGGCCCCAGAATTGCGCAATCCTGCCAGTCAGGATTCACCCAGAAAACTACGCAATCCTTTCCAGCAGGCCTGCTCAGCCCAGGAATTGCGCATTCCTGGGTAGCAGTCAACTGCTCTACCCAAAAATTGCGCAAATCTTCTAGGCATCTAGCCCAACTCCCATCCAAAAATGCACATTTTCTCCTAGCAGTTGAGTAGCCTCATGTATGAGCATTTGGGTTGACTAGTTCCACCTGGGACCAAGGAAACTTTACTTGCATGCATGGCTTGATTTTTCTCGGAATAGCAAAAGGCAACCTGCAAAAGCATCACATGATTCATGGAGCTATTTTTAGTAGTTGGAGGTTACATTCAAAGTTCATTTTAGAAACTTTCCTCCAAGCGTCGCTTTTTCCTAGATTTGTGGCATGCGCGTCATGAGCTCAAACTTATTTACTCGACGCATTATATCTCATTCTTTCACATCGATCTTGGAGCTTTGACATCCCATAGCACATCTAGGACTCTTCGACACATCTGGCCTAGCTATTCACGGGTAAGTGGTCTCAACTTGTCTTTTTCAGTATTCTCTCGCATTTTTGTGTTTTTGCTTGTGTGAGTGCTATTTGCTTGATTTATTTGAATGCTTTTTGTCATTTACATGCATACTAGCTTGTACTAGCACCATTTCAATTTTCATTTCTATCTCACTACTGTCGCATGCATGAAATTGTTTTACACGAACGATCGTCGATTCGGCGACTTGCTTCACCCACATGCATGTTGATATTTTTACTGAATCTTTCATTCAATGTTTTCATGCACGATCAATCACTTCTACTTTCACTTAGTGTCACCATGCATTCACTTTCGGTTTTTCTTTTCAGTTGCCCGTTGGCGAGTCTTGGTACCCTTGGCGTGGACTTTGCCTCACCTAGGAAACATTGTGCAATCTAGGGAAGGAAGGCTCTGCCTTCCTCTCCAGAAATGTGCATTTCTACCCAGCCATTTTCTTCCAGGACTGCTTTGAACATTTTTGAGAGACAGTGACTTCCAGCCCAGAAAATTGCACAATGCAGTCCCTAAGCCTGTAGTCATTGCCATCTAGAATTGTGCATTGCATAATCCCAGTAGTCAACGGTCAGCTTGGATTGCACATTGTGCAAATCCAGTAGCCAGTCTTACCTCCCAAACAACCTAGACTGCCTTTTGCGCAATTCTGGGCATCTAGTCACCCAAAATCCTAGAAGAAATTGCGCAATCTTTGCCTATTATTCCCCAGGTATGTGTTAAGTCATTCCCCGATTTTTCTTTGGTTTTCGCTGACAGATTTCTTGCCATGCATTCTGCTTTGTCTCCAGATCTTTTAGGTGTTCATATGCCTCTTAGCAGTACAAGATCAATGGCCTCCAAGAGAGCAGGATCAAAGGACACTTATGGAAGTGCAATTGGAGTAATAGTTGAGCAAGTGTCCACATGTCTACTAATCTATGAAGATACCAAACTGTTTCTAGAAGGACATCAAGTTGAAATGGAAAGAGGTCAGTGAAGCATTTGCAAGCATTTTTGAGGAATACTTGAAGACCATCAGGTGTATGTGAACATTCACAAGTCCAACTTGTACCGGATAGCATGTAGATACCTCGCGTTCCCACGCATAGACATGATACACTGGATCATCTCGCACATTGATACTGAGATGATGACTCTGAGCAGTGTCAGCAGGACGAAGCTTGCCACCTTCTGGGCATAGGATTACGATGAGATGTATCAGATGTAGAAGCCCGTGACTATCATGGAGACTCCTTTCAGCTTACCCAGGAGCAGTGCCAACTCAAGAGACATTCTGAAGAACTGGGTAAAGGAGTCGACTACATTCAGGATGAAACCCAACCAGATCTATAAGCTGAAGATGCTATGGAAGGCGTATCAATACTTGGCCATATTTGCATGTCGACTATGTGGCCAAGAAAGCACAAAAACCTTCCCACATAGTTGGGTGATTGCGTTGGACCAACTGGCTAGAGAGGGTAAACCATGTAACTAGTCTAGCATGTTGGCTCATCAGATGAAGGAGCAGGTAACGAAGGCTGGACAATCACCCGGAGGTATGCAAGAAGAGATCTACATGTCTGCCTACATCTTAGATGCAATCTGTGCTTGACAGGAGTTCCCGAGCTTGGAGTGGACATGGTCACCAATGGAGACTGCTGTGAATACATATTGTAAGTTGTTGTCTGAATGTAGCTTTAGAGGAGTAATCACATGACTGTCCAATCATATTGTCACCCCAATTTGCAAGATGATATTCAAACAGGATCCACCTTGCATGTCAGAGGAAGCAATGGAGGCATTGATAAACATTGCTGATTGGTATGCCTCATTGTCTGACACCTTCATACGAATGTTCAGCATGGAGATGCCTCCGCATGTTCTAACGAAGTTTTCCTTGGACATACTCATCATGTAGGAAGTAACATATCACATCTCCGTAGGATTGACAGCTAGACTGCACCAAAAGAAGAAGGCCCCATGGCTCGCTCTTCCATTGCGGATTGGGTTATATGAGATCCAGAGTTTCAAGCAAGTAGATGTTGAAGCAGAATATATGAAGAAGTATCCATTCGACCTCCGAAGTTACAATCCATATAACCCACATTCTCTTGTGAAGGATCACTTCACGAGAGTACAATTCAACTGGATCCACGGGGCATGTCATTGGGCGAAGTAGGACCTATGGAGATATTGTTACCATCCCTCTAAACTCAATGAATTGGTCAGCTTCACTATGGAGTGGTTATCGAAGCAATGTGAAGTAGCATCCCGGAGAGCACCAGCACTAGAAGCGACAGTAGCAGTAAAGGCAAGCATACTAGTGCGTGACAAGGGCAAGAGGAAGATTGTTGATTGCATGGAGGAAGAGAAAAGTTGCAAGTTCCGAGCAGATCCATTGGTAGAGAGAGAAGCTACGGCTATAGAGGTGAAGAGGCAACAACACGACAAGCAAATCGCACAAAGGCAGAGGGAGAAGAGAATAATGGAGGGAGCAGAGAAGGAGTTGTATGAGCTGAAGGAGAAATTACGGAAGGAACAATAGTTGCACAAGAAGGAGGGGGGAGTGCACTAGCAACATGTACAACAAGGGGCACAAAATGTGAAAATAGATGAAACAACACTCGTAATAGTAGTGGATTGATTAGAACAACTAGCATTAGGTAGATAGGGTGAACCATTGCAGGAGCAAGACTTCACTTGTGAGATAGAGCAAGCACTTCAACAGTTGTTACGGATATGGAGAAATGAGAATCGGAACAAGACACCGACCTTATGCCTCAGCACCAAGAGGTCGACTTACCTACTTCACCGCATCTAGATGATGAGCAAGTCTCAAGCAACCGAGGAGGCAATGAGATCCTCAAAGATTAGCCGGAAGAAGAGATGCACAACATCTCATTCAACGAGTCTCAACATAGAGTTGTGTAGTTTCATAGAGTTTCGACTCCAGATGATCATACATCTCTTGCACAAGTTGAGGAACGAGTGACCATGTCTGACGTGTGCAAACATCCAGTAGCCTTGGTTGATGCAACTAGAGTGTATGCCGAAGCCACTAGCTCAAGTGTTCACTTTCTCATAGCTAAAAATGAGCGAATGGCTAAGGAACTTCAGACAACCAAGTAAGGAGGAGAATTGGTGACAATGTCCACCTAAGCTGAACTGAAGAAGGAAATACTAGATGAAGAATTTTCCCTTGACACAATTATACGAGTGTTGTACTCCAAGTTTGGCATCATGCTTAAGGCAGTCGTCCATCTCAACGGATGGTGGCAACGATGTTCTAGAAGAGCACATATCTTGACGAACTTGCATGTTGTTTTTGATTACATGCAAACATGGATGATGAGATACAAGGGAGCCCTGCTTCACTTGACTAAGATGATGAAGGCCAGTGCAGTCGAGTTGAAGGCACGTATCCAGAGTCATATCTAGAACTATGAAGAGCTCCCGTAGCTCATCAATAGTATACATAATTCCCATGCACATGTGTTCTAAGAGTATGGATGTTTTGGTGTGTGCACATGCGATCCCATCTATTGAGACTCTCATCGAGGAAAAGAAAAAAGCAGAGGTCAGACTAGAGCTTGACTCATACCTCGACGAGTTGATGCGCGTTACCACAAGCCCAGAATTGCCCATCAGTGTAGACTTCATGCACAAGTATGTTGTTGGTCAGGCCGCATTGAAGACAATGATGCGCTTGCTTACAGAAGAGTTGGACAGAGGAGCCCGAGCAGTGTATTCAGATGCTATGGAGGCAAGAGTTAGGTTCCAAAAAGATGTCACCTTGGAGCACACAGACACCATCATAGACTACCAATCTTGGCATCATTATGTTACTGTTGATCAACGCAAGGATGTTGAGGATTTGGAGTTCCATGGTTGTCTAAGTCATAGTTATGTCTAGCATGGATTGCTCAGTCCATTTCTCTCACATGGTTACATGTGCATTGTAATGCAATGTCTTGTCAAGTGTAAGTCAAGTTGTGATAGTTGGATGTAAAATTCATGGAGTAGATGAAGAGTCATGAGGGTAGTTAAACTATCACAAAGGGGAATGTCAAGGGTCACCCCACCTTTTGCTATAAATAGTCCCTCATAACTCATTGTATAGGCTTTTGGTCAGCCAAGCTTCCGATAAGACTATCTTGGAGAGAGCTTGGACAATATTGTATCGAGCCTTGGCTTCTCCACTGCACAGAGCTAGTACATCTCTTTGGAGGAGTAGGCGGTTGTGGTTGTAACATTTCGCTATCGGAACTAGTGGTTGGACATGGATGTATTGTATGAGTGGAACTTACACTTCTTAATATAACAAGAGCCAACACGTTTCATGCATATGTTGTATTGTATTCTATGCTATTTGGTTTAATCTAAATGATATATGCATTGGTTTGCTTACGCATGCATGTATAGCTATCTGTGTATGTATGTATGAAACTTTCTGAAATGTGATGTTGGTTTAACCATCACTTTGGATTGCTTGCTAATTTTCCTTCCATGTTGTGATGTATCTTTTCTCATGTGTTCTCTTCTTAACTGCATGCTTTCACAAGTTTCCAAGGGGCACACTCATCTCAACCCCCGTGTGTTAGAACCTCTAATGCACCTTCCTTGGCTTGCTGTAGCTGTCATACCCTTGCTACCAACAAAGTTATATTACTTGCCTCTGCGTGAAATCGTGGTCAAGTCATTACCATACGACCCACTACTGGGACTCCTACACCAAACAGTCTGAGGTCTAATTGGGACTTCTTACCGGGGAGATCCCATGACATGTTAGCAGGTCCAATACCGTCAACATTTCTAGCGCTAGAAGGATGGACAGATGACAAGTTGTGTCCTCTCATCTTGTTTTGAACCTTTTCATATCTGTCATGGATTCTTGCACTCTTCTCCCTCCATGGTGTTTTTCTTGTCCATTTACACGTATGATGGGGAAGGCGAAGTGGCCTAGACTGAGTTCTTACATGAATTTCTTTCTATTCTTCATGAGGAGGATGGATGTTCTGACGAATAGGCTAGTTTTCTACTTGCATACACACTTCACGAATCTCCACTTCGGTGGCTACGCAACCTACCAGATGACAATGTGCACTCACTTCAACACTTTTGTGATATCATTGAAGACACTTTCTATCATTTTTATCTAGAATATCTTGACCAAAAAATATTATGGCAATGGAAGGCTCCACATGAGTCGACTATGGATTTTTGGCAGCGCTTTCGTGACTTGTAGTTTCAAGCTTCGAAGAGCCAGATGATTTTTTTCTATCTTTGGGACTGACTCGAGTATTGTGTTAATAAATTTTCTCATCCCAAGAAGAAGTTTGAAATCAAGCCTCATTCAACATTCTTCAGTAATGGAGCTGTGTAATCTCAGATGAATGTGGTCACTGTCACCAGTGACTATTCACCATCCTCTCATCAAACAGTTCCACCACTGCAAAGTGATGTTTAGGGTCATGCTCGCACACATGTTCAACTGTCACATCCTCCCAACATCACTTTGCTTAATTTTCCTGCAGATTTGGTTGTGAGCCCATCGAGTTGTCATATGCCTTTTGTTCCACAACCTCCATATTCACACTCGACTGTTCCTCCAGATGATACTGTCTTGTGTTCTTCCATTCTTTACTCTACACTTGTTGTGAACGAGGAACAAACCATTGACGGAGTTGGTGTTGCACAACCAACATGCACTATCATTCATGAAGAGTCTGAGTGAGAGCTTGAGCATCAACACTAGTTGAAGGATGACTCCCTTCCATCTGAGCCTCCTCCATTCTTTCCTGACATCTTTGGTGAACCGACCATCCATGATTTCACATGTGTATCTTCATCCATGGATTCACCCATTTTTGATCACTTGCTGGACATACCGAATGTCAGTCCATCATTCAATAATAGAGAGGATAAGTTATTCATTGAAAATCCACTTGATTGTTCATCTGCGTTTTTTGGAATCACATAGGATGAATTTGTTTGCTTCTCATCTACCCCTCTGTTTGATTCATTAGATCATGAGGATGCCGATGAAATCATTGATTTTTCTGACCGTGGTTGTCGTGATCCATTTACTCCCATATTCGATCACGATCATGTTTCTATTGTAGTTGATTTTTCAAAGCCACCGGTCTATGATGATCTATCTGACGATGAAGTTGAAACACCCAAGACTGTCGAGGCACTTCAGCCTGAGCTGATGGTTATGTCAGGCCCTCGATCTCTTGTGGTTAGTCTCACTTCCGATCAGGAAACTGTTCAATCACCCAAGGCTCCTCATCACTCATCTGTATGCATTGAAGATCAAGCTCACACACATATCATACTTCCTCCACTCGAACTACATGATCCTATCACTCATGCATTGAAGGAATCTTACATTGCAAGCACACATGGACAACACAAGTTGTATTTATTTCTTTTGTTTGCTTACATGTCACAGTCAAGAGTGTGCATATGCTTCAAAGCTACACCTAGTGTCACACAACACCATGGTAAGCCCATAGACTGCTCTTCATACTCTTGCACTCACTTATGTCCTGTGGGCATCTTGGAGCACAAAGTGTGGTTGTCTTCATTGTTATATCTTTCTTGCTTGCTGGTTCTTATAACTGGGTTACTCGCGGAACAAGCCTTCACCAACATGGGTCAACCAATGCGCTATTGGCTGCATTGGAAATATCACTTCACGTGATCAGGCCCATGCATCATTAGTTTAGGAGTAGGAGTAGTGTTTGCTTTCAGTTGGTTTGCGTGCATGCTTGTTTGCTTACTAGATTTGTTTTTGCTTTTGCTTCTACTCTTTCTTTGCTTTGTTGATTGTTTGTTTGCTTTCTTTGTTCGTAGGTTAGTTTCGCATGAAACCATGTATGACTCTTGAAAAAATCTTGGTAAAGTACAAGAGGCCTTATGTAGCTATCACTACTTGGTTATCTGTCATCTTGCCTCTGTATGAAGATATTGTTACTTTTGGTCCATGATACGTCTAAGGAAAATACGTAATGTTCGAAGTGAACCTTAGTGAAAACACAATGCTTGCATGCTAACTAGTGTCACCTACTCCAGTTGGTTGTTTTTGGGTTAACCCTTGTCAGCTCAGTCAAGTAGAGTAAGGTGAGAGA
The DNA here is from genome assembly GCA_000404065.3 of Pinus taeda. Lineage (NCBI taxonomy): Eukaryota > Viridiplantae > Streptophyta > Pinopsida > Pinales > Pinaceae > Pinus > Pinus taeda. The sequence goes on along the minus strand of APFE031379580.1, from coordinate 1,803 downwards.
GAAAACCTTAAAAGGCATGTTAGAGGTATAATAAACTACTTCTTTGCTAGAACAATCTCTTCTTCTCTTAATAAGTCGGGATCCCTCTTCCACCTCTGAAATGAATAAGTGCTACGCATAGTTGAAAATATGAAAAATAAAAAAATGAAAAGTGAAAAAATTCAGAATTCAAAATGAATAAGGCGAAAGAAGAGAAAGGCTTCCTGCACAAAGAGGTGATGCAAGTTAATTTGCCCGGGTACTGTCCGGGCTCATTGGCATCTGATCCATGCTTGTGTTCCTATGTGACTCCACTGGGGTACTGTCCAAGCCTACTGGTAGTGGAGCAACACCAGAGATGAAACTAAAACTCTAACGGCTATACTGCTTGTGCACCAATATACCCCTCAACCCTAATCAAAACAACTATGTTGCCTTGGCTTGGAATGTGTGTAAATCAACCAAGACCCTGGCATATGCTACATCTTACAATCAAGCTAGTGTGAAACCAAGATGAACTAAGAATTGAACAATACTTCCAGAGGTGTTAGACTTTATTTTCACAAACAAGGTCCATTCAGAGAGCTAGAGTTTTACCAATGTGTCGGCAAGTCTTGTAGCAGCTAAAACCACCCTCCAAAATTTTTCCTTGGCTTCGTTTTGGAGCCTTCCTACCAACCTTTCGCAGCACCTTGTCTTGCTTCATCAAATACACAAGCTTCAACGTTTTTCTTGCACAAAGGTAGCCTGTCGATTAGATCTTGATGCATTCCCCTCACAGGTTGATCACTTGGACTTGGTCTAGCTGTAGGCTGAGCATCTCCCCCAAGAAATTGTGAAATTCTGGAGGGCAACCACCTTCCCTCCAGAAATTATGCAATTCTGTCTGGCAGCTTGCTGGACCACAAAATTGTGTAATCCTATTAGTCAAGCTTCACCTAGAAAACTGCGCAATCCTTCCCAGTAGGCCTGCTCAGCCCAGGAATTGTGCAATCCTTCCCAGCAGGCCTGCTCAGCCCAGGAATTGCGCAATCCTAGGCACCAATCAGCTGCTCTGCCCAAAAATTGCACAAATCTCTTGGGTAGCCAACCTAGATCCCATCCGGAAATGTGCATTTTCTCCAAGCAGTTGAGTAGCCTTATGCATTAGCAGTTGGGTTGACTAGTTCCACTGGGACCAAGGAAACTTGACTTTCATGCATGGTTTTTTTTTTCTCGGAATAGAAAAAGGAAACATGCAAAAGCATCCCATGATTCAGGGAGCTATTTTTAGCAGTTGGAGGTTACATGCAAAGTTCATTTTAGAAACTTTCCTCCAAGTGCCGCTTTTCCCTATATTTGTGGCATTTGTGTCATGAGCTCAAAATTATTTATTTGATGCATTAGAGCTCATTATTTCACATCGATCTTGGAGCTATAACATCCCACAACACATCCAAGACTCTTTGACACATCCAGCTCAACTATTCATGGGTAAGTGGTCTCAACTTGTGTTTTCAACATTTCTATCGCTTTTTGTGTTTTCCTTGTGTGAGTGCTGTTTACTTGATTTATTTGAATTCTTGCTGTCATTTACATGCATACTACCTTGTACTAGCACCATTTTAGTTTTCATTTCTATCTCACTGCTATCGCATGCATGAAACTATTTTACACGAACGGTCACTGATTTGGTGACTCGCTTCACCCACATGCATGTTGATATTTTTACTGAATCTTTCATTCAATGTTTGCATGCACGATCAATAACTTATGATTTTCGCATTCAACCAATGTAGCTTGGTTGATACTCTACGTATTGGTTGAATCCTTTTGATGGCTCGA
>APFE031379573.1:10749-22413 GCA_000404065.3 Pinus taeda | reverse complement strand
CCCTTCATAGGATCTTCTTAGCATAACTTCATTTGCTTAACTTATGTTCTTTTTTAGTCATCATACAACTCATAATTTGATTTCCGATATGAATAGGATAAGATGACTTATCACTATATTACATTCATGAGTTGGTATTTTATTTAGGATTTGCCCTTATATGGCAACCATACAATCTTAAAATTTTAAATATGTTAGGTTGATCATGTCATCTATCAATCACTTATTGTGTACTGAATTAATTGGTTTTTTACTTTATTTCAATATAAAGTTTTTCGAGCGAGTCTCTATTCCCATACTATAACTAACCAACAATTTATATGTTTATCATTGGTGTAATGATTAGTTTTCCATTTTTCTCATATATTCCTTTAATGGTTGTTAAGACATCATAGTTCAATCTTGGATTCCTTATCCAAAACCATTTACACCCCACATTACATGATAACTTCTTCTTTATTTTTATTATGGTTTAGTTGTGGGAATTTGTGATTCCTTTACATATTAAGGCACATTCATGCATCTCATTGTATTCCCCAATGAGTCATTCATGTAAGTCACATAGGCATATTCTGCTCCTATATGCACTACTTGTTTAACAGGATTAATGTTGTATTAATCTGATGACTGTGTTTTGTTCATAACTGTCAATTATTAAATTATCCTATTATAAGCCTCTCCTTCCAATCATGTCATTGTATACACATAGGAATGTTTATCCATAGTTTAAATTTTGTAAACTTTTAATATTACCAACCATGTTATTTTCCCACTTTAGCAATGCTTTAGGTAACACATCTAAGTAATTCCTGGTACCCATATACCAGATATGCTCCTCCCCAGAGCATCATCTTAACATCTATATAAAATCACAACAAATTTATGGATTTTTCTATATGATGGTAGCATTAGGTTAAACAATACCTTCATGATTTTACTACATATCATCGTCATTCTCAATATCAAAGCAATGATGTTATTTAGCTAATCTCGATCACATTCTAATAGCCATATGCAACATAGCATGGCGTCAATTTTTCATGCCATATGTGTATCTTATAACCATACTTAAACAAAATCTATTACCATCAATACTACGCCATTTGTTCACTATGGCACATAGCATGCAATAACAACTTAGTTATAAGATTTTTCTCATGACAGTAAGGATTAATATTCTTCAGTTTCCTCATCGAGCCCAACTCTTAATTCTAAAACATAATCATAAGTTGTTCATGCATACTTTTCCTGCTTATCATTAGCACATAACAACCCATGCATATATGCTATAAAAAATATAGTTCAAGCAACTCAAAATCCCATACATGGATGAAAAGTCAAATCTCTACATGCTATGCATATCACTTTTCAAAACTTAATTTATTTTTTTGACAACCTATATAATAAAACTCCCTATTTACGAGGAGCCACAATAAGAATACTTATTAGCATGCTAGATATTTGTGTTATTCTTCACATTCCATTGTTTCCACCACATGGCAGTGCAACACCCATCTCATGGACTACAAGTCTCTACTTAATTTATTGCTAGCAATTTGTGCAAGGAAGGTTATTAACACAAGTCCCAGTTTTCAAGCATGGTAAGAGAACTATTCTCATAACCATTACATCAAGTTAAACAACATTAGTTTATACCAAATTCTCCTACTTAATTCAGCCAATCTGTAATTAAATAAAAGCACCTAAATTATACACCTCTCAAGGTTTGTACCTTCAAGGGCTACACCACATTTACCCACTATTTTAATGCAACCATATTTATTATAATGTGATGCTCCCAATTTTCCCATGCTTAGTATTAATCTTTTCCTTACTCTAGCAATGCCACAATCATGACAAGATGAAACCTAGAAAAGGTCCAATAAAAAAAAAAAAAAAAACAAAATAATGTTTTCATTATCTACTAGCTTGCACTAACAAGTGGCCTTTTCCCAACTCCAACAGGGTCAACGAAAATTATTTTTATACATGAAACTTCACTTATGCCTTCCATATATAATCTTGTTTAACTCAATTATGAGTTACTAAGTTCAGCCCAAGGGAATGCTAGTGCATTCATTCATAGATTATTTGGCATATTACTAGTCAATTCATAAATACATAGACAAACTATTAACATGACTAAAATAATATAATTTCTTTGTCTGATTGTTCAGATCCAGGAGCTACAACTTCACCTTCCACATCTTTTCATGTAGTTACGGTCAGTTCCTGCTAACATGGGATGACCGTTTGATAGAGCGCAAGTGGGTTGAGCCCAGAAATAAAACAAGTTCTAGTGAGAGCTATTAAGCAGAGGCACAATATTCAGTCGGGTATGCGTTTAGATCAAATGTTTGTACTGAGAGGTTAAGGCGATTTTCATGCTATTGTGCTCCCAATCTACGAGTTCTCATTCAGTTGTGGGATGGAAGAATTTCTATTCCTCCATGATGATAATACAATCTTGCCTCAAGTCTTACATACCTTGCTTCGCTTATCAGACAATGCGGAGGACTGGGTGCAAGTCAGGAAGTCTTGTCATAGCCTAGTAACTATTTTCATAAACCCCAATGTGTTATCAAAAGATACTTGAGAGCAAGAAAATTGGCATCTCCATAGAATCCATTTGTTATGAGTTATGCTAAACTCCCACTGTCCGAGCACGTAGTGTGCATTCACCCTTGTGTATGTAGTGCCAAAAATTTTCTCCTGGTGTGGAGAGTTTGCAAATGCCAAATATGTCATATTCGATGCTCGCAAGATCTTGATTCCCGCAGATGTTTAAGAGGTCATACGTAAGGTAATTCATTCAAGGTCGAGTTGCTTTATTAAATGTTGCGTAACCTCTATGCATTGCATTGTAAACCACTCGGTTGAATGTGAGGATATGCAATATCCTTTCTTCCCAATATTATCCTTTCATGACGTAGGGATCGATGTATGGATAGCGACGATGATGATTACCATCATCTCAACCTATTGCCTTCAACCCAGCAGCTAGGTACTTTCAATCAACAAAGGAAACAGTGGCTACGGTTTCTCTGCAATCTTTCATGAAATGGTATTGTTGGCTTTGTGGCCAACTCGCATACCTCCGAACTATGACAAGGCACCCGAAAGGAGCATCTACAAAAAGAGGAAATAGCAGTAGCCGAGATTTTGTGTTGTTGTTTACACACAAACCACGGTCTACAGTCAACCTCATCGGCATACATCTTTATTGAGAAACTTTATAATCATGATAAAAAAAAGCTACTTTCCCTGGCGGCGCAGCAAGTACCCCAACACTTGCTCAAATCTTGAGCAATGTCATCGGAACAAAGCTCAATTCATTTTTATCAAATTCTATAGTTATAATTTCGTAAAAATCATTCCAATGCACATCCTCCAGGTAATCTGAAGACACGCATGTCTGGATCCCAATTGCATAAGGCTTCCCACAATCATTGTGAGTATGTTCGCAACTGTGAGGACGCAATTTTCGGTATGCATCGCTGCTTTTACTCATAAAACTCAGAATAAAAACAATTACCTTCTCATCGGTATGGCTTATACGCCAATGGTGGTTAAACAATGGTTGTAGATAGATCTTATTTAGATCCTCTTGCCATTTTCGTTTAATTTCCTTTCTGACCACTTTTACCACCATATTCGTCGATAATGCGTCTATATCCTTAAGCAGAAAATTGGCTTCTAACGACACTGTTGTTTGGATGCTTTTAAAACTTCCCTTAAACTTACAAGCACGGTTTTCTTTTTCCCATCGATAGCGTATTGGTGAACTTCCGTTAATCCTAAACCATTAGTGGTATGAGAAAACCTCTTCCCTCATTCAATTGAAGCAATAGTATGTTAATTAATGTGTCGGTCGCTTTGATTCTTATACCAGAGATAGTCGTTCAGGCCTGCGCAACCAGGTTGGTGGTTGTGTGAATTTCAGAAGTTTCAATTATGTAATATAATCGTAATCCAAAATTTCTAAACGGTAAATCTCTACAAACACACGAGGAAAAATACTGCCCTCAACAATCTGGATTGGGTGATAATTAATTCCAAACCATTGCCATCTACGGGAGAGCAGAGGCATTGCTCAAGGATATTCAATGTTCGCGAGGGAAAGGCAACCCATATATAGTGCGCACTAATTAAAATATAACTCAAGTGTGGTCCTAGATAGTTCATAATACATGCAACAAGAGTTGGACGTGTTTGCAGAGTTCAACATGATATCAACGATCAATCTAACAAACTCGAGTTCCTCGAACATTTCATAGAAATTATTCGATAAATAGACAGCAGCGATTATGATAACACTGAAATCATTGCATGCTCCATACATATAGTTAGGTTTTCTAGGATATAATCCTCTACGTCACTGGTGATAACATAAGGTCAACACTTTTGTCTCGAGAGATTGAATCCGGCGTGACTATGAGAGGGTAAATGGAGTGACGCTGAGCATGCAGGAGAATGATTGTATCCTGCGATATAATTAATTTGTCACGAGCCCATTGCAGAGCGTTGTAGCTCTTCTTGGTGTCGTTCATGGCCACCATTATGCTCCTTGCTTTGAAAACACCCATGCAATGGCGCATATTCTTCCATGTAAGTTCTCATATATATATATCAAAACTACATATATATCATTGTCGATACCCTTTAGCTGATAACAAAGTGCTTATGTGATGTCGAATTTTGGACAGTGTTTTTGACTACATATAACCCCATCTTCATTAAATTTAGTTGCTTGATCCATCTAAATTATCATGCATATGTTAACAATTTCTCAGTAACCATATTAACATTTAGATTCATCCTTAAGGAATTCAAATGACAAGAAAATCAATATTGTATTAACATATTCGAAGTTCTCAGATCCAATTTCAAATGAAAAGAAAATCAATATTGTATTAACATATTCGAAGTTCTCAGATCCAATTTCATTTTTATGGATCTTGGGATTTTATAATTAAAACTCGTCAATGCTACAGAGGTGGATTGTCCATAGGCCTCAGTATTTGAACTTTTTCTCTGATACCGTTTGGAACATACCTCTCGGCCTACCCAGAAATATAGCCCCTAACTCCATAAATTTTTAAAATTTCCTGTAGATACAGTTTAGATTCCTTTGGATATGTAGCTAAAACTAACTTCCTACTGATCTGCATGCACTTATATATCATGCCAATAACTGTCTCAACATTAATATACATATAGCCTTGTAGAAGTAACATTAACATAAAGATTTCCAACATATATCTTTGTGCAGCGAGCCTACAGTAGATACCAATCATTCCATATTTCCAATGCATAGCCCAGATAATTAAAATCCCAAACTAGATAACATCAAGTGCTGGAACCGATCTTCATGTATCATATTAATAAAAAAATCCAAGGTGGTGCGGAGTATCCTTTACTGTATCAATTTCACCTAATATTTTCTTCTACTAACCTTAACTTAGACTACATAAGTCCTAATTAACATATGCATGCATAAAATTATCTCATAAAATCCATTAACTCATAGAATCACATGCAACTCCTTCATTACATCTACCATTTACCTAATTAAGATTCAACAATTATTTTCCCCGTAACATATGACTACCACATAACAAGTTAGTATTAACAATTACATAATATGCTTCCACTATTATCACTGTAAAAGGAGTCTCAAGTGTAACTACAATCATTCTCCTAAAAACCATTAACATAGGTAATCCGTTTGTGTATAACTGGCACATGCAACTTCTACCACAATCAGATTGCTCAGGGTACAAGTATTGTCACCCACTTAATATGCTCCTACTGCTACCTTCACACAAGGATATAATAAGGGAGTTGTCTATAATGCGACTTTTTGGAGATTCCGGTGACGGAATCCGGCGGAAGAAATGAGGTTAAATCTTGATTTTTAAGCAGTTAAAATGGTTTTTTAACTGCATATTTGGATTCAGCGCCCTGGAAAAACCCCTGGGAGCCATTGATTGTGCAGAAACTAGCTATCAAACTTGGGATTCCAATGAATTGCTGCCGGATTTTGACCGGAAAAATCCGCCGGAAAGACTTTCAAAAAGTCGCGTTATAGACTACTGCTACAATAAGATCAAATGCATAACATAAATCCATCATTTCCATAATAAAGATAACTCTATCTTCCATGCAATTGAATGCTTTAATAACATAAAAGAAGGAGTAACCATACAATAAATTTACCAATGTATACTTATCTTATGCAATTTAATCAGTTATTCTCATGGAGAGAAAAACACAAGCACAACCTCTAATATTTTAATTGAAATTATAACTATAAAGGAGAGAGTACGAAATCCACATACAAGACATCCTTCACAAGTGAAAGCAACTAAAACATCGCTTGGAGAGTGGAGCACCACCACCCAACCATGAATCACTCCAGATTCCCCCGAACCGAGGTTTTTGTCATGGATCAACTGCCTCCAATTGATCTATACAATGGGTATTTAATACCCTCTTTCATGATATAGTTTTTATTAGCAACGTCCCACTTTTATGGATTTTTCCCTTTGCCTAGTTCTTTTTCCGGAAAAGCTCGCCTTTATCTCCCACAAAGCTTTTCCTCATATTTATCTCCTGCAAAGCTTTTATGTTTTTCCCTTGATGGATATATATCTCCAATCCATCCAGGCTTATCTAGAATCACATCTAGAAGCTTATCATGAAATATTTATCTCTATCCCATTCCTCAATGGGATTTGACAAGAATCTCATCTCTTGGTGTTTGGCTTTTCCAAGTGATTTATTTATTAATTTATTTAATAATATATTCCTTTTCCATATTACATATAACACCTAGCTTTTCTCAGCTTAGGTTACAATAGTCTAAAACACAAGGAGGCGTCTTACAGATGGTTCTCTTCATTGTAGAGACTAACAATTGAGTTATGATAGGTTTTGTAACCTTTGGGAAAAAAATAAGAAATTTATTTTTCAAGTGGATTATATGATTAAGAAAGGTTTTCCGTAATTCTTTACCTTATGTTTTATTAATTTATTATTTAAGATGTGTACATGTTAATTAGTCAAAACCACTTACACTTCAAGTAGGGTTGGCATAAAGATACCAAGTGTTAGGCTAAATTATTTGGGTATTGAGGAAGAGCATCATTTCCAAAACAACAATTTTATTAAGAAATTATTACATCTAAATTTAGAAAGAAATTATGGTGCATAAAGAATTAGAGAATAAGAGAAAATTAAAATATTACAAAGAAGTGATTAATTATAATCAAAAGTATTAAAAGTATCTCTTTACCTTTTTCAAGGAAGAAAAAACGATCAGATTCCTCTTGAAAGAAAAATTGATTACATATGAAAAAAATAGCCTAGAGGGCAATATTCTGGAAAAAACTGTAAGATTGATAGAAATTACAATGTGTATTCCATCTATTAATGTATCTCGAAATAATGTCTAAAACTAGAGTATAAGATCTCATATTGAATAAAAATTAGGTACGCAAAAGTATTTCTTTATTTTAACTAGCTTAAAGAAGCAATTCAACATTGTTAAAACAATAACAAGTTTTCATGAGCTCCAGAGTAAAACATGACATTGAAATTCTCCTAAAATGCCATGGGTTAAAAGAATTTGTCATCTTTATAACACTAAAAAACAAAAACAAAAACAAAACAAAACAAATCTCTTAAAATAAATTTATCTTTAAAAATATCTATTATAACATTAACTTTTTAACTTTTTTATTCATTAAAATTATACAAATTTAAAAATTTAAAAAATAAATAAATAATTAACATTACTAAACCACCAACATCATTATCATCATAATAACTATCACCATCATTATTAATACACATTAATATATTGTGATATAAATGCTTGTATACATCTTAGAGATGTGGTAGAATCTGAGTTAGTATGCATTTATATGTAAAGTTTCCAAACTTTATACACAAGCCTAATAAATGACATAAATGTATATGACCAATCTAAAAGTTTCGTTTTGGAAAGTTAAGCAAGAAATAAAGTCGCAACAATCATGTGTAAGAGTTTATAAGGTTACTTGGGTTAATACGTATTTATAACAATATTGCTAACTTTTATATAATTAGCATTTGCACCACATGTTGCAAAGGAAATGCCGCAAGGCAATGGCATTAAGAAACATTAACAATTTTGTTTCTTTAATGGTGTTTTTTTATATGTTATGTTTTAGGGAGATTCCAACCAGGATATGTTCAAAGTGAAGGTAATACACAACACTTCAGTCCAAAGGATTTATGAAAATTCTCTTCATTAAGATTTTGGAACCTTTATAAATAAATGTTTTAAATCAAACATTTCATAATAAAGTAATCTCATATCACCTTAATTCACAATGCAACGGATTATAGTTTTTGTTCATTAGAAATTGGTCTAATTTTATGAGGAAAGCTTAATAGAAAGACTTTAGTAGTAAGGGGAAATTAATAAACCCCCTCATCATTTGTTATATAATGTTGTTAATTTAGCTACTTGTTGCTTCTTATCCTTATTTCAGTCATGTAATATGTCCAAACTATAAAATAATGGTATTATTTATTCTCTTTCGACCATTGTATTATTATTTATTATTCATTCATGAAATTTTGTATCCTCTCCTTTTGTTCTTTTTATTTGTGTCATCTCAAAAAAAATGTTTCTCCAATAACCTATGTTATTGCTATATTAGCAATGACATTGCCATTAGGTTGTTTGCTTGACATTAAACACAACTAAGTTTGTAGTTTCAATTGCAAATTTCATTTCTCCATTCTATTTTTGCTATATATGAAGTTGATATTCATATAAATTGGTTAACATAGATCTTCAAATAGTTTATTTAAATAACATGTTAAAATATTTTTGAAAAGTATAAGATTTAAACATCTTACTCACATAATTTTTTTTACTTCTAATTACTTTACATAAAATTATATTAGATCATATGGACCACTAATTAAATGTGCATAGCATATTTTATTATTATTATTATGACTGACATTTTTTTTGTTTAGAAAATATTTTATTTTTATTTTAAAAAAGACACGTGTTAATTCCAAATTGAATTTCTTTTTTGTTTAGAGAATATTTTATTTTTATTTTAAGAAAAATACGTGTTAATTCAAAATTAAACAAACAAACTTACACATAAGTTTCATATTGAATTATAAAAAAAAAATGTCGTAGTCTAACTAGTGGGAGGAATTGCCCAGAAAGTTATGGCAATTCCGGTTATATTTTAAGAAAATCCAAGTTAAAGTTGTTAAACTTAAAAAATTTAAGTGTCCTAGACGTTTTTGATGGTGCTGAATCCATTTCCACTATCAAAAACACAATTCAAATACTGCCTCTACAAGATTTTTTGAAATTTTTTTGTCCGGATTCCAACCACTTTTGACTGTCTAGACAAATTCCTCCACCTCGAAAAACAACTTAAAAAAATTAACATAGGAATATATAGATCTATGACTATATCACCGTAAAAGTTAATACAGCTTCAAATCATTGTACCATCAACTTTTAGCACGTACCCACTCGCTAGGCATACCAGACTAGCGACGCCCCCTAAATTGAATTGAATGAGATAGATAGTTGCTGGGGTTCAATTTACGAGACATGAACAATAGCGCCCCCGTTTTTCCCGCCTGATTTTCAGGAGACAGCCGTTCCAGAGCCAGAAATATTTGACAAAGCCACCCGGAGTTGGGGACACGGCAACACCTTGGCTGTACTCTCTGACGTAAGGATAGGTATAAAAGGATACGGAGGTTAGGTAGGTTCAAATATCAAAATTACTTTATCGACTAAAATATCAAAATTACTTTATCGACTAAAAATAGAAATTAATAAAGCGTGATAAATTATTTTTATTCTTGAAAATATAATTTTAATAATACATGTTTGGTTTAATAATACATGTTTGGTTTCAGATTGATTACTTCTTTTTGAAGAATTAGTGAACATGTACATCATATAAATGTAGGGTTTTTATATTTCTATTTTTTAATAAATTTTAACTAGCATTTGTATCATATGTTGCAAAGGAAACGCCGTAAGGCACAAATTGAAGAAAGCAAATAGAGCAAAAAAATACTTTGATAAAGAATAAGAATATATTGAACACTCAAATCAATGCTCCATTAACTGGAACCACTTAGTAGACATTCCATACAAAATGGGCATATGATCCAAGAACATTGGTGCATAAGAGAGCCAATTAGTATTTCTATAACTCTGTTCTTGACATATTTAGGAACCTACAGTTTCATGGCAATCTCCAAATTATTCTCTAGAATAGAGGTGAACTAAAGTCCATCTTTCTATATTCTAAAGAAGGAGGTCCTATCCCAGCTCGGTCAGGGGGTGACGGCATCAGTTCAGTGGTCAGGGTGGAAATCTGGGCAGAGTTATAGGCTCTTGGAATTGCCTGGAGGTGCAGAGGAAGAAAGAGACACAAAGAGAATCCTATAATTGGGTGCAGAGAAAAGAGAGAACCACACAATTGGGCTGCAGAGAAAGAAGTGAAGGAAATGGCAGTCATTGTGTGCATTTGTGTGTTGTTTTTATTGTCATTTTATCATAATGGGGTTTCAACTTCACAGGATAACTACCTTATAGACCGTGGATAAAAAAGTAACACAACAGTGGGTGGACAAATCTTCACTACAGATACCCCCTCCTCATATATGTCAATTGCCACCAATGAAGGCATCTTTGCTAACACTACAAATTCCAATCTACAAGTTCCTTCTGGTATCTATTTGACAGCTAGAGTATTTACTCAGAAGTCATCCTATACCTTCAGTATTGGGCACCAGGGCAGACAATGTGTACGTTTACATTTCTTTCCATTCTCTTATCAAATGTACAATCTTACAAGTGCCATATTTTCAGTAGCCACCCAAGACTCTAGTCTATTGTACACTTTCCAAATCCAGAATAGTTCAATTGTGATGAAGGAATATCTCATCAATGTAAATGAACAAACATTGGTCCTGACACTTATTCCCTCCAATAATTCCTTTGCGTTTGTCAATGCCATTGAAGTTGTTTCTGTGCCGAACACTCTTGTTTCAGACACAGCTCAAGCTGTGCCCCTGCCTAATACTTACAGTGGTCTATCTGAGCATGCTTTTGAAACAATTTACAGACTTAATATGGGAGGACCATTGATTACCCCTGACAATAACACCCTTGGGAGATTTTGGGATCCCGATACAAGCTTCTTAACTTCAAAATCGCTTACTGAGAGATAAGGTTCCATTTTTGCTGATGTCGTCTGACATTGAAAGTTTTGGGCCGAAAAGAATTCTGAGTAGACTTAGAAAGCTTCAAAACTGCGTGAGTCTTCCAAAAAGACTTTTCCATAAATTCAGGGCTGCAAAAGCTTTTTCATGCTGGTTCTTACATTCATTCTGATCTTGCATACTGTTTTAAAACATATCAATATTTATTGTATGCATACATTGCTCTTAGTCCATGAAAAATTAATTGCAGTCCTACTCTGCTTTCATTTGCAAAGCCATCATTCCAGGACTTGATGTAATGGCCATTTGATGATGTGATAGAAAGTTAGAAGAGCAGTGTTGACACTGTAGGTAGTGGTTATATGCGCTGGTTATAATGGACAAATCTCACAATAA
>APFE031379573.1:0-10739 GCA_000404065.3 Pinus taeda | reverse complement strand
GCAGAGGAAGAAAGAGACACAAAGAGAATCCTATAATTTGGGTGCAGAGAAAAGAGAGAACAACACAATTGGGCTGCAGAGAAAGAAGTGAAGGAAATGGCAGTCATTGTGTGCATTTGTGTGTTGTTTTTATTGTCATTTTATCAGAATGGGGTTTCAACTTCACAGGATAACTACCTTATACACTGTGGATCAAAGAGTAACACAACAGTGGGTGGACGGATCTTCACTACAGATACCCCCTCCTCATATATGTCAATTGTCACCAATGAAGGCATCTTTGCTAACACTACACATTCCAATCTACAGGTTCCTTCTGGTATCTATTTGACAGCTAGAGTATTTACTTAGAACTTGTAGCTCCAGCGCAAACGCAATTAAGAAGTGAAATCTAACGAGGGGTATTTGCAACACAAATTTAATCAATCCATTTAATAACTAATGTTGTAAATAGATAGAAAGGAACCCTGATAAGTCGTAGCTCACAAAGTTATCAAGCTCCACAGCAATCATATCCGTGAAAATGCTGTAAATCTTTCTGTTTTGAGATATAGATGTTAGTTTGTAACTACCACTCTCAATCCATAGGACAAAACATAACTGTATCAGAAATTATACTTACTTCCTGTAAGAATCAGCAACCCCTTTTCTTTCTGGGCACTTGAAGCCCATGGACTCGAAGAAATCAAGCACAGATTCTCGAGGTCCTTGATAAACCACCTCTCCTTCAGAAATTAAGATGATGTCATCAAATAATTCATATGTTTCAGGGGCAGGCTGTAGAAGATAGATCACCATTGTCGCATCCAAGAGATGGATAATTTGGCGAAAACACTTGATGATCTAGAAAGTCGTAGCACTGTCCAATCCGGTTGAAATGTCATCCATAAATAGAGCTCTTGCACGACTGACCAACATTTCTCCTGCACAGATCTTATCAAACAATCAAACGATCTTGCCCAATTTGTATAGCTACTCTGTTCTCATTCAGGGGCTATGCCAGGGTGGAATGCTTCAGGAGGCAGAAAAATATACGCTTGAGATGTTGGGCTATGGGTGGAAGCCCAATGCTGCCACTTATGTCGCTTTGGTTGATCCCTACTTGAAGGCACAGAAGGTTGATGAGATGCGGCACCTCTTGGTAAAGCTGAAGGAGAAGGGGTTCGTCGCCAACGACAAAGCAGCTCGACAGCACATGAAGAGCATGGGTCGGTTCAACAGGGGAGTCATGGATATGCTGTTTGGTCAGTATAAGTAGGTGACGTTCAAAGCTTAGGCCTGTAGTTGTACATCTCTCCGTTGCATTCTGGTATTCTTTCTCTTCTGGTAATAAACTCAAAAGTATTGATGCTCTTTGTTTGTTAGGGTTCTCACTGATTATGAGTCTTTTGTCATCTGTCTTGATAAAATGATACGAGTTCTCATTTAGCATAGGATGAGGAGTGTCTCTGGTTTCATAATGTCCAAACAGAACATTCAAGTTTGATTTGTAATGACATTATGGACTTTTATCTCATGTCTTTGCTTCATCTGTGAAAAATATATTCGATTTCAAGTTAGGCCTAGCATTTCAAGTTTCTGCTAGGATAGGGAATTTTCAGGAAAGATATAACTCATTGAATCGGCAAAACCTTTCTCTGCTCATGTAAGAAGGGGCAGCCTAAGCCTTGAATTCTAGACTTTGGTTCGCTAAGTTGGATGGTACGATGCAACTCTTTTGATTTTATTTTTTGGTTGGTGATTCTCATCGATATTTGTTGGGTCATCAGTCTGGGTAAAGTTGAAATGCGTTCCTTTTGGTGTAGGATGGCCAATCTTTGTGGTTTCATAATGGGAAAACCCAACAGCTTATAATTGCATTAAGGCTCTGGATGAATTATTACCTTGTTTATTCCACGAAAAACAGCCATGCCTTGTTGATTTGGAGCTATCTTGGGTAGCTCGGCCAATGGTACCCATTAAACCTCTAAATATTGTGGTGCCTTTTCACGAATCATGTGGCCTTTCTAAACTACCATTTAGAATGTGTTTTTATGCCTCATTAACCATAATCGTAATTATTCTTAATCACAGTGATTCGACCTTTCATTTGAAGTCCCTGTCCCTGTACTTACGAGCCAAACTTCGGGTATATGGAAAGACTTGATATCCGGTAGCCGTTTTTCCATCACCTTGCCTTATGATATAGGGTTGGTGGCTAATATTTTTTCCTAATATAGGTCTGGTGGCTAATCTTTTTATAATTGATGGTAGCAACAATCATTTCATAATTCCTCTTCCGACCACTTTTGGTTCGCTGAAAAAATTGTGTAAGTTGTATCTTTTCCAAAATCAGTTCTCTAATATCCTTCCTACTGACATACTATCATGGAATGAGCTTACAAACCCAAATATTTCAAATACTACCCGAGACATTTGTGAATAAATCAGTCCTTAGAACAGTAAGGATGGCCACCGCCCAGTACATATGATGGAAAGTCTGGTTGTCAACAAATACAACTCTGCAACGAAGGCTTAATCTCTTTTGAAATTATGAATGTGAAAAATATGTCAGCGCTCTTGATATCCAGTAACCTTTTTTCTGACAGCTTTCCTTCTGATATAGGGCTGGTGGCTATTTTTTTTCTGAGATAGAACTAGCGGCTAATATTTATGTAATTTATGGTAGAAACAATCATTTCACAGGTCCTCTTCCATCCACCTTCAGTTTGTTGAACAAATTGTGTAACAAATTGCTTTGGCACTACTATATTATGCAAATGCAAAATTTCAGTGGTGCCAAGGAACTATTCTTGCTTAGCCCACCAGTGGTAACTCTTCTCTTCTGGCCTCCAGAGATTCCTGATTTCCAACCATTGTGCCTGCACAAATGTCCAAGCCCAGAACCTGGAAGAAATAAAGGACACGGCAATCTATGTCAATAATCTATATGCCTAGAAAACTTGATACATTCTCATCCCATAAGCTTTTGAAGAATAACCTTTAACAATCAATGTGAATGAACAAACATTGGTCCTGACATTTATTCCCTCCAATAATTCCTTTGTGTTTGTCAATGCCATTGAAGTTGTTTATGTGCCGAACACTCTTGTTTCAGACACAGCTCAAGCTGTGCCCCTACCTAATACTTACAGTGGTCTATCTGAGCATGCTTTTGAAACAATTTATAGACTTAATATGGGAGGACCATTGATTACCCCTGACAATGACACCCTTGGGATATTTTGGGATAATTTATACCCCACCAAGGTTCAAATTTCGTCGTAGCCATCAACTTCATGGTCAGTGTAATCTTTTTGCTGAGAGCCATGCCCAGAATAATGAAACACCAGAGAATCCACAGGTTGAAAATCCTTCACCAGCCAACTCATCCACCTCTGGATGTTTCGTTTTGTAGGGATTCTTTTGGAATCATTTTCTTTCTCTGCAAAAATTCAAACTACACAGGTCAGGTAATGAACACCAGATAACAATAATAGGTGGGTATGAAATTGATATATGAGACATCTGGAAATTAGACGAATTGAAACCATTTATGATAATCGAAACAGTTAATAACTAAATACCTGTGAGAGTAACTATAGAGTCTTCCGGGAAGTTGAATTTAGTTGTGAGCAGATATTTCATACAGTTCACATCGTTGATGCAGCCTTTCAGCTCGATTTATCACCTAAAGGGCTCTTTTGAGAGTGATGTAGCCTGTGAGCTAGCTACATTCCAGAAATGGGGAGGGCATATGCACTGTGATAATCGGAATCATTGTATCAGAAATAATAATTCTAGGTCAACTAACCTAAATCCTGAATCCAGTTACAATATACATTGAAACCTACTGTAATCTTGTTCAAGTCCTGCTGATGGATCTCAGATTAATCTCTTGTTGGTATTGAAATTTGAAAGAATGGCATCCAAATGGGGGTTTTTTTAAAAAGAAAGGGGATTGCATCTGATCTATATAATCCAATGGGGGTTGATGAAAATAGTTCAAGTCAAAGTACGTCGAAAGAAATGGTGGGTACCTGGTTTTTCTGGTTTTCCCTCAACCCACTTCGTGACAGTATAATGAACCTTCTCGCGCGATATGGCATCAGATTTGTAGGGCTCCTTCAGGCAACCTCTGAGCATGGAAGCGCATATGTTGGCATAAGCAACGTAGGTCATTCCCGCTGTCCTCCAGAAGGGGGCTGCTGCCGTCGCCGCCGTAAACCTGATACATTAACCTAAATCCTGAACCCAGTTACAATATACATTGAAACCTACTGTAATCTTGTTCAAGTCCTGCTGATGGATCTGAGATTAATCTCTTGTTGGTATTGAAATTTGAAAGAATGGCATCCAAATGGGGGTTTGTTTAGAAAAGAAAGGGGATTGCATCTGATCTATATAATCCAATGGGGCTTTGATGAAAATAGTTCAAGCCAAAGTACGTCGAAAGAAATGGTGGGTACCTGGTTTTTCTGGTTTTCGCTCGACCCACTTCGTGACAGTATAATGAAACTTCTCGCGCGAGATGGCATTAGATTTGTAGGGCTCATTAGGCAACCTCTGAGCATGGAAGCGCATACGTTGGCATAAGCAAAGTAGGTCATTCCCGCTGTCCTCCAGAAGGGGGCTGCTGCGGTCGCCGCCGTAAACCTGATATATTCTCATCCCATAAGGTTTTGAAGAATAACCTTTAACACATAGTGCGGGGATGAAACTATTCGACCCGGTGCCAAATGAAACGCCCAAATCGTTTGGGCAACCTCTTTGAATCAACGGTTGAAATTATTGCAATCGTCTAACACATAATCGTGTGGCTTACAAGATGACAGGTAGGCAGAGAGGAGAGTTGATTTCATAGGGAAACGCCTTACAAGGTAATTAAAAATTAAATTTTAATTTTATATAATTATTTATTAATTATAAATTCAAAAATATAACAGTTATATATTTTGGTATTTTGAACCTACATTTTAATTAATTAAAAATATAAATTTTAATCATATATGATTATTAATTAATATAATTCAAAATATAGCATTTATATTTAATATAATTAAAAAGATAAAAATTCCTTATTAAAATAAATCAAATAAAAAGTAATTGTAAGATCAAATTCTGAAGCATAATTTAAAAACAAAGTTAAGAGAACCAGATACCAAATTAACCGAACTTATAATGTAACATTATTACATTCTATGCCCTTGAAAAGGCAAGTTTACAGTTTTTAAATTTCACCGAAGAAATTGTCCTTTCTGAAACATCCGATAAAATTGGATACATTAGAGGAGCATGGCATAGCTCGGCTAACAAAAACTATCAAAATATTATTTCGTTAGCTCCATATGTAGGATCGCATATTTGAACCATCAAAACTAAATCTCCATCACAATTAAATTTTAACCATTCTAAAATAATTATGGCATACGAGGACCGCCGGAGGGCTGCTGTCTTTTCTCTGAAATTTAAATTTTACAGAATTAAAGAAACATAAACAATATTCATCTCAAAATTTAATACTTCCAATCCATCTACCCTAAAATAATTGATATTCATTCCAAGATGGTGATAATAACGAGATGCCAAATAATCCCCATGATCACTGGTGTGACAATTCCGCCGGCTCCACTCCCATGTTTTTGCGTAGCTTTTGCTTGTGGGTGATTACTCTCCGGGCATTGTGCCGAAACCGTATCGTCTGTATCTGAAGATGGAACTAGCGACACGTTAACACGAGGACCAGAAAATCAAATTCCTTTCATATTTCAATTTGATACACATATCCTCCACTGCAACATACAAAATCTTTCGTTTACCTGTCAAAGAAACGGATGGAGATGGCGAGCCTATTGATGTTCGAGGCGGCTGCGGTAAGTGTTGTGCTTGAGGCGGTGTTCCGCACCTGAGCGTATTTTCTCTGAGCAACTCTGCTTTAGAGCCAAAGATGAAATAAAGAAACAGACATTCATAACGCAATAGCAAGGTATTAAATAAAAAGGAATAAATTCTTAACGCAATAGCAAACGACCAAACGGATGAAAGTTCTCTTACTTTTTCTTGCTATAAACGTAGGGTTTGTAACAAAAATTTCTGGTAATTTTTTCATGAATTTAAACTAAAACAAACGAAATGTGCCTACGTTTGTCCCCATAAGCGGTAGGTTTTAAAAGGAAAATGCCGGATAAATTTTCAAAAATTGGAACTACAACGAAGGAAAACCTTCAAACTTTCAAGATTTCTCCGCAGACCGTCGGTTATAAAAGAAAATGTAACATAAATTTCCAAGCATTTTGACTAAAATTAACGCAACCTTCTTTATTAGGTGTTCTCGAGCTTCTTTATTATATTTTCTCATCCTTATTTATTATATTTTCTCATCCTAAAGGCTCGTTTTAAAAGAAAAATGCTGCATATTTTCATTAATTTAAACTAAACTGCGTTCTTGATTTTTTTTTAATTAAACAGAGGTTTTGATAGAAAAATGACAAATAATTTTTCAATAAAATGTTTGATAATTTCTCAGGAAATTTAAACTGAAACGAACAAATGCTCTGAGCTCTCTAGTTTTTACGTGATAAAGTTAAGTTTCAAAAGAAAAGTGCAGGATAGATTTCAAGAATTTAAACTATAGGAAGAAAAACTTGCAAGCTCGTATGTTAAAATAAATAAAATTGTTCCATAAATCATTAGGAATTTAAAAGGTAAGGAAGGAACATCTGTATTCAAAGTAGATCCTAAAGGAGGAATGCCGGATAGATGTTGCAGAAAAATTGCCGCTCTCAAATTTTCAAGAACTTAAACTAAAACGAACGATCTCCTGTGTTCTCAACATAAACGGAAAAAAAGGAAGCTCTAACCCCGATTTTAAAAGAAAATGTGGTATAAGTTTTCAAGAATTTGAGCTTAAACGAACGATGTGGTATCTGCATAAAAATAACATGTCAGATAAATTCTCGAGAATTTCAATTAAAATTGCGATATCTGGGCTTTGAGGAGCACGGTCGACCGCGGTCGTAAAGAAAATATCTGCACGAGCACATTAAATTTAACTAAAAATCGTTCTAATCTTCATGTCGGTCAAGATTTTGAATCTTGCGATAAAGATTGCAAGGATCTGCAAAAGAAAGAGCCTAGACGCCCTGTACCTGTGCAATTTGGGGTGGAAGCATTGATATTACAGGCCGCAGGGAGCGAGAAGGCGAGGGTTTGATTTATTGGAAAGCCAAGGTAATCGCTGCTACGGAAAAGCTGGCAAAGGCAGTCGGACCTGCCGAGGATGGCAGCGATCGATAAACAGCAGTCATTGGTTGGCTGTGAGCTGGTGTTATTATTTCCAGTAATGTAGTCTACACATGGTAATATACTTATGAGGGGGGTCGTGCAGTCGGGAGAGGAACAGGGCGGTTGTGAATCTTGTTCACCGACGCTGCTTCCTGCTGCTGCCATGAAGGCCACCACGCCCATGACTACCA
This sequence comes from Pinus taeda, assembly GCA_000404065.3. Classification (NCBI taxonomy): domain Eukaryota; kingdom Viridiplantae; phylum Streptophyta; class Pinopsida; order Pinales; family Pinaceae; genus Pinus; species Pinus taeda. The sequence continues at coordinate 3,285 of APFE031379573.1, read as the reverse complement.
TTAAGAACTGGCAATGTCTGCCACCCACCATCACAGTGATGATTCGACCCGGTGCCAAATGAAACGCCCAAATCGTTTGGGCAACCTCTTTGAATCAACCGCTGAAATTGTTGCAATCGTCTAACACATAATCGTGTGGCTTATAAGATGACAAGTAGGCAGAGAGGAGAGTTGATTTCATAGGGAAACGCCTTACGGCGTAATTAAAATATTCGATGAATGATAAATTTGACATCTTAACATATGAATATATGGATGGATGACTATATTACGGTAAAAGTTAATATAGTTTCAATGTTGATTATAATTTAGTGTGGGAAGCCATGGAGATTACACTTATGTCTTAAGGAGGATTTGATTAACAAATTGGAATTTGGGAAAAGTGTTTTATTATTGTGGAATAAATTTAATCATTATAAGGTTAATGCGCTTTGGTAATTAATGGGGTTACTTATTTTTAGGTGCTAATTTGGATCGAGGGACTGGAGAGTTTCACGTAGCAACCACATACCCAACGTTGTCTTGTGTATGTTAAAGTTGTCGTCTTCTTCCTGTACTTGTTCCTCATCTAGTCATCCATTTGCTCAGAGTTCAATCCAACGGTGCTAATCCTACCGAGTGTTTTGGAAACTACTTTTCCCATCCCAATCACGGTTTTGCACGCCATTTCACTATGCAGAGTCTAAGTTTTGGTTAACGAACGACAGAGGAGGGTTTTGAGATTCATTCTGCTCTACGGCTGTTGCTGGGTTTTGTCTCTGTCGTGGGGCTCCCTTAAGCAGTTCCCTGCCATGACTCAAGCTCAAGAGGAATTATAAAACGGGGTTCCCTAAATTTGAGTTGGTCCCAGTTATCTTGCAGAGATGGACAACCGGGAAACCCTACTCACTGAAGTCTGTTTCTTCACACCATTTTCCATGGTAAGCTAAAAGGTTGCCAGATTGCTAAGGTTTATTTGTAATTTCTCTCTGGTTCTCATGAGTTTGTTTATCTCAACAGGGTCTCACTCTCCATCTTGTTGTGCAAGTACTTGTCCTTTATCCTAGTGCGAAACGAATATGCTGTCGAGTTCCTTCAAACCCTTTACACTCATCTCATGTAAAGAATTAGTTGTCTTTTATGCACATTAAGGGGTTTTCTTAATTGTTCGTCTCAATTTTGCACCGATTAACCCCCACCTTCCCGTGTTTGATGTTTTCAGAATGTTGTGCGAGAGTCGGGGGTTTTGCACATGCTAGAGTGTCTTCTGGGTAGCTTCAGCATTCCACGTGTGGTACTTGCGCATTCTCTTGTTCGCTGTAAAGGGTTTTTGGTATCAATTCGTTGCTAACAACCTCAAAGGCTCTAGAGGTCGTGACTCTTTTTTAATGTTTTGTGTTATTTTAAGAGGAATATATAAAGCAAGCTCAAACTCCTATTTCGTTTTTTGAGATAGTCCTTCTATGAAGGAATTGGTTCTTTCACATTCGAACTATTTATAGTATCTGGTTCTTGTATTTGTTTTGCCATACAACAACATTTTTCTAGGTATGCAATTGAAATAATTATTACATTTCTGTGTTTAGCTACAAGCTTTGTATTCCTCTTTTCTCTTTGCGCACATATTGTTTGTTTTACTGTCAAGTGTATATTATACTTAGATTTTATACTACGTTCTTTGCATTCCACCGACACCGTTAGATTTCCTAAATTATTGTATGGACTTCTAGTTACTATATGAGTTTGCACTACATCAATTTACATCAGGTTAAATGGTTTCATTGCATAGTCTAATACCGAGTACCTAGGTTTTCATGTTAGTAATAACAGAGTTTTCCTTTCTAACCCATTACTTGGCTCCTTCAAGTAACTCAGATTTTCAAGTCATTTCTCTGTAGGGTTTTCACCCTCACACAAATAAATCTACCTGCACAATCGACTAGTGTTACAATTGATCTTTCTACCCTTGACTAATCATATGGTACGAGTTCCTAGTACTCGACTGTAGCTTCCCTTGACTGCAGCTTCCCTTCGCAACTCGGGAACTGCAACTTCATTTTAATCACTTTGAGTCGTAACATGACCAACTCTTCAGTTAACATTCTACCAAGAAATCTTGAGTTTTCTTTATATATATTTTTAAAGACAAATTCAACAAATGTTATACCGAGCCTCCAAAATTCATGAACCTATAATTTAGGAATTTCTTTTATGAATCAGTTCCGAGTTCCTTCGTTTTTTTGTTGTTGTAAATTTAATTTCTCAGGTAAAGCCTCAGGATTGAGCAATCCTTTACATGTTTACTCTTACAACAGGTTCTGGTTCATTAGCTTCTGACAGTTATTAACTCTATATGCATTCGCAGTTATCATGACAATTCCAGAACTCTTACAACAGGTTCTGGGTCATTAGTTTTTGACAATTATTAAACCTAGATGCATTCATAGTTATCATGAAAATTCCAAAAATCCATTATTTCTAGTATTCTTTTAAATCATGCACTCTTTACTTATAGCAATCTTGTTAAATCATGCAATCTTTACTTACAACAATCTTTTTAAATCATGCAACTTTACTTACAGCAATATTTCTAAATCATGCAACAATACAGTGACCACACAACTATGTTTTATAACAAAATTTCCATCATAATAATATTTTCAAGAATCTTCCCTATTCTTAGTAAATAACCTACGTAGTGTAGACTTTGGGGTGTTAGAAATAGCTAGATCTTTGAAACATGTGAGAGAGAGGATATAGGTTTTTTATTTATTTGGAAGGGATTTCACAAACTGAGGATGGAAACAGTTTAAGTTTTTATTAAGGAATACATAATTTAAAAAAAAATTAAAAAATCGTATGGTCATCTTCAACCTCTTTCTTTTCGTCCTCTTTCTTCAAACCTACCAAGATCGACAAGTACAGTAATCTTCCACCTCTTTCTTTTCGTCCTCTTTCTTCAAACCTGCTCTTCAAACTTGTCAAGACCGACAGATAAACACCAGGCGTTAAATATCAACAAATCAAGAAAATATATAATTAAAAGAACAAAAACCCTGTAATATGCATGATGAATACCTGGAGGATCAACCTTGAAGGTGTATGCATCAAAAGTTTCCTTACCTGCCTGCAAGACCAACAAATAAACACAAATGCAAAGTTTAAGCCAAGGATAATTTTAGGGGCGAATGTTCGCCCTTTGGCGAAATTAAAGGGTTTTAAATTTTTAGTGGGCCAATATTTTGTATCATAATACATTTTTACAAATCACCTCAAATAGCCCACCTTATTTTAAGGGAGAGGGTA
>APFE031379562.1:0-42312 GCA_000404065.3 Pinus taeda | reverse complement strand
ATGTGATGAAGTTATAAACAAGTGAGTGAATGTGTGTGTATGTGGCGATTTCTAAATGCTTCTTGAATTTTAAAGAGAAAACTTGAACAATAACTTGGAATGGAATTAAAGTTTCGAATGAAAGTAAAGCATCAAACAAAAAGACCAATGGCACTAGTCCAATACCTTTACTGCTGATAAGAATGAAAATGACATCTACATTAACTCAGTTGAAAGCAAGAACACTACTCTAACTCCTCTATTGAATCTAAAGCAATGCAAAAATTAAGTGACAAATCACACTACTTAATTCTCCCTTAACATTCTGCCTTTAGCTAAATTGATCATGTGAAAAAGAGTTAGGAGTGAATTAGCAATATGAGTCTAAAACTAAATAAACCAAGCTGCAATTAAATGATATTTTGGTCCCATAAAAGTTAATGAATTATGATAAAAAGAACCATCAAGAGATTAGCAACTTGACAAAACTTGATAAAGTAAACTAAGCAAGGAAACTAATGAAAATCGAAGCAAAAGTTAGCAGTTTAGATAAGACAACTTCAGATGCCACTAGTGTTAAAAAGAAGGAAAAGCACACTGTCCCGGGCTCCTAGCAAAGTTGTAAAAACACACTGATCAGTCATGAAAAGTAAAGAAACATAAAGCAGCATAATTCAAAACTGTACATTAATATACATGGTGAAAAGAAAAAAAGGAATGCAAGAAAGTAAATTTAAAAGCTATCGTACAATGGTTGTAGCAGACAGGGACCCTCCATCCACTTCAACCAATTAAAAGATCAGCTACGCAGATAGAAACAGAACTGTCTTCTTGGAATTAAATCAACACATAATAAAACACAGTGGAGAGCGTAAACGCTTTATAAAAGAGTCTTTAACACAGAGTTTGCAGCAGCAAAAGATTAACTTCCAAAAACTAACTACTCAGCGTGTAGAAACGCTTTATTTATAGCAGGTACATCAATTGTCCTGTGCGTAAACTAAGCTAACTAACAGCTAGGAAAAAGACACGTTCAGTAGCACCGTGCACGGATTTAGGGAACGGTCATCATGGTTTAATAAATCCGTTGTTGGATTCTTGTCCCCTGCAGTCTTCGTGGCTAAAGAAGAGGCTAGCTGTGACTTACGTGCTCCAACTGAACACGCAGAGCCGTGCCACCGTTTGCAACCTTGCCGTTTGACCAGAGCTACCTCCACGTTGACCAGGGGTGTAGATGGCCAGTTTGGCTGAGCTGACAGCACATGCACCATGTACACAGTCATACAAACTTGCCCATGTGGATTTTTTCTCTGGAGGACACCTGGATCATAGCAAACAAGAAAATGGATGCAGAATCTAGGATCGGCTGCGGAAATCATGTTTCAGCTGCGGAATTGCAGCACTTGAACCAAAAATCTAAACCAACAGTCAATCATTAGCACAATTAGCAAATCATGTTAAAAAGTCCTATAATGCAATGAATTGAACAAGTTGATGAAGGAAATGATGACAAAAGAAGGAAATGAGTAGGAAAAGGCTGTTGGGAGGATGGGTAAATGAGTGCAGGTTTGAGGCTCAACACCCCTATAAAATGCAACACTCCTTAAATTTCGTCGTTGGACTAAAATTCGCCCCTAAAATTTACCATGATTTACATCCATACACATATGTGCATACATCAACATCACCAAAACGTATACCAAAACATATGCCAAGACATATACCAAAACACCATACCAAAATTGCTTTACCTCAACTGACAAACAAGGAAGGATACATAGCCCACATTGATCCACCATCACCCATGTACCTTCATCAAGCCCAAAGTGCTTCCACTGCACTTTAAATTGCTTGCTTTCTCGGTTCTGGAGCATCGACACCTTTTCTGCAATGTACACTTAGGCTTCGGCCAAAATTCTCCATCAGGTTCCACCTGCAATACTGACTAGTCAATCACATGATCAACATATTTAATATACTTCTTAAGCAATGATACATGGAAAACATCATGAATTTCACTGCCAAAGGTAGTGCAAGTCGATAGGCTACTCGCCCAATCCTCTCAACAATGTTGAAGGGTCCACAAAACTGTGGTGACAGCTTGGCACATGATCCAATTTGTAAGGAGCTCTTCTTCAATTTGATGCACAAGTAGACTTCTTCCCCAACTTAGAACTCCTTGAACAACTTGTTCCGATATGCATAGCTCTTCTACCTATCCTGTGCTGCCTTTATATTCCTCTTTATAACCTGCATTTCCTGTTCCATGTTTGCCAACATGTCTAGTCCAATCAATACCTTTTTAACCAAATCACTCTAGCTGATGGCAGTTGTTAGAGTCGGTCTTGTCCCGCTGTCATAGATCATTTCGCTTATTGCATTTCATTTTTAGGTGTCTTGCTCCATTCACTCAGCTGCATTCCGCTAGGGGCATGCCATAATCCGATGGAAGGGCTTTGTCATTCATTCCCCTCATGTCTTGTACCTGCTGGCTTAGGTCTTTTCATCAATGTTTATTAAAGTCCATGGCAGTCAATGTTTGATCTTTTAATGGGCAAAGAATCATGTCAATCATAGTTCTAGGGTTTCACAAATTGAGTTGTTAAAGTGTCCAAATGCTAGCAGGCCAGAGGGAGGTTCTACACATGTTTTTTATTTCGCAAATTTCATCATCATATTGATGGATTATGACTGTTCTTCAAAACTCTGTTTTGAAGAAATTCAACATTTTGTCTTCGGTTATTGAAATCTCCAGGCACAACCATCTTCCTTGGTCAAAACATGCCACCGTCCCTGCAAAAACGCCAAAAAGATTCATCATTTAAAGCCAAAATCAAAAAGGAAATTTTGAAAACAGAGTTGTATTAAAGTGAAGAAATGCCAATTCTGAAACATTACCAAAAATGGGTCTTTAGAAAGCAAAGGTCAAATCTATGACTTGATATAAATATTTCTCTGTTTATCAATCTCATTTGCATCTAAGAAATCAAGGAAAGTCGAAGTTTCATGGAGAGAGGGCAAAACTGGTGATTTTTCAAACTAAGACTGTGTTTATGAGTCTGCGCGACGCATTGGGTTAGGGCGTGGCGCACTGGTGCCGCGCGGCACATTGAGTGCAAATCCACAGTGCATTTTTCCTCTGGCGTGGCGCATCCATGAGGCGCGGCGTACTGAGCGTGCTGCGCGGTGCACATAGCCAGGACGCCAAAAATTACAGAAACCTTCCTCCATCGCCCAAAACACACACGAATTTGATGGGTTGAGCCTCCGTCATCGCTCTTTGTCCAAATTTGAACGCCGGCATCACGTGAAGGGACTTCTAATCAACTAGAGAGGAAATCTAAAGCGCTAGTGAGATTCTTGTGCATTTTACCTGCAGAAATTAGACCTGGCAGTGAATAAGGTATTTATAGAGGTATTATTTAGAACCTTATTGGTTTAGGCAAAAGCTAGTAGAAGCAAACATGAGGCGGTAAGGTGGATATGATGGCTCCAATGTCAATCCACTGGTTGCTGCTCAAATGCAGTATATCACTGCCTAGAGAATGCAACATAATCTTGGTCTGCATGCCCCTCCTGGGAGGCCTGATGTTCCACCATTGGATGAAGAGCAGTGCTATATGTCTTCAAGGGCAGAAGGTCACTGGCAGTGGGAAGGAGGTGGTCCAAATGTGCCAAATATGCCTCCTCACATATATAAAGAAGGTTAAGGTCCTCCTGAACCAAGAAGTGGAAGCAAGATTCTGACAGGTCCTGATGCAGCTAGCTCCCCATTTTATCAAAGTCAAATTCCAGATCCCAAGACACAATATGAAAAACGATCATCAAAGATGTGAAAGGATCTGAGCACGAGCAAGTCGTGGATGTTGGGTTTCAAGACCCATCTATACCTCCTACATTAGAGTTACTTGAGCAAAGATTTATGGATGAGATTATGAAGTTGACAAAAGATCAAATTGATGCAGAGGATGAGGAAAACAGGAGGCATTAGGAGCGCACTAGAGAAATTAATTTTCAATACCAAGAGAAGTTAGGAGCCATGCGAACTCAACAATCTAAATATCAAGAAGAATTTTTACGTTGAGAAGCACAGATGTGTCAGTAGCAATATGAATAATCCAATCTAAGTCAATTTCAACATAGTGCTGGTGGCTTAATGGTTGGATACAATGAAAATGCTCACAAACCTCATGCTCATGGTGGTGGTCCTAGAGAAGGTAATCCAGGCTACCCAGAAGGTTATGAGTCGTTCAGGGACAAAATAGCATACAATGGCAATGCTAGAGATCCATTCAACAAAGATTTCTCTTTATTATACTTCATACCCATACGCATAAATGTTGTATGTAAATTGGCGCAGAGTTTAAGGGAAGCTGAATAGTCAAAGCACCGAACGCCTAAATTTAAACATAGATATCCACCGTGGCAGAAAAATATGATTCGATTGCCTATGTTTATCTTCAGTTACGAGATCTACACTACAGGTGTTGCTTCCTCGTGGGTTATCAAACAGATTCCAAGTGTAACGCAACCCTTCCTTTTGAAGATTATTTGGCTTTTGTTCTCTATCTTTAATTTTCATTTCTTGAGCTGTTGTAACAACCCCTCTGTTAGTCGATCTATATTCTGACAAATTGGTCCTATTTATTGTATTGAAAACCATTTTGTAAGAGAGGGGAGTTTCTGGGAAACATGTGGAGGAATAACTCAGCGTTTGGTTGTATTGTTTTGACAGAGATTTAATGAAAGGATACAGTTCTGGTTCATGAGATTCATGTTGTACGATGTTTGGCATATGTTTCTTCTCTGTTTCATATGTTTCTCGTTATGTTTACTACTCATTCATAATCAATGCTAGTTGAATGCTTTTAAGTAGAAAGGTAGAATCCAATTTATTGCTCTGCCTTGGGAAAGCGTTCATATTTCTGTGTGTCTTCTTCTGTTTGATAAGGATTCATTATATATGCCCTTTTCAAACCTCTCAACGATCTTTCCACTCCATATTATTCAAATTTGATTGCTAAACTTCCTGCCTGTCTTTCCTTATGAAACATTCTATGTCTTTGATTTAATTTCTCCGCTCATGCTATCCTTTGTCCCATATAGCCCAGAAAATTCAGACATTCATTAAATTTCTTTTTTCATATTTATTTACTAGCCTAAAATCAGTTCTTATTTTAAGTCATCTCAGACCCTATTGAGTATTTTTACTGAGTTGACTCGGGGAGAGCCCTCTCCTGTCCTCGTAGGGCTAGCTATGAGGCTGAGAGTGGTCTGATGTTATCTTGAATCCTGCCTTCCTTCAGCCTAAGGCAGATTCAGGTGCTAACATAGTGGCGACCATACTGGGGACGAAAGTTTATTTTCATTGTTTGGCTTTGTAGACTACAGACGGAGCCTGAAGTTAGCCAAGTAGCCTTCGAAATTCTCTTTCTTTGCATTAGCAAAAGTAGATCAACGCTGCTTCAGTCAACCTCTCGTCTAGTTTATAAACTAAACATTTAATCTAAACAATCACCCTAGTAACATGTATCAAGTTCATATATGATTGTTGATGGTGGACAACGATCAGACACAACAAAGATGAAAATATTCACATGGCAACTCCATTCGTTGAAAAATATAGAAATCAACGCTTCATGGTGACTCCACTGCAGGAAGATCAGTATTATTAAGGTTTTCAAGATGGAACGGGTTGCAAGAAGATATGCTCCCATGAGCCAAGATCACATCCCAGGTTTTCCAAATAAGATTCCGAAGGTAGATTGGTCAAAGAATTTGCCTACGTTTAAAGATGATGATGGGAATGATCCTGCTTTACATCTGAATAGATTTCACATGCATATTCACAAATTGAAGGTTGATTTTCCTGAAGATTGCTTGATGAAGATATTATCGGCCACTCTGGAAGGTGAAGCCCAATTTTGGTATGAAAGTTTGCCGCCTGCTTGTATTTATTGCTTGAAGGATTTTCATGCCATGTTCTTTGAGAAGTATAAAGACTCTTATCCATCATTAAATTTAGTTCATGACTGTTGCAAACATGCTTCTACTTCTATTGAAAACCTTGAGAATTATTATGAAGATGATAATTTCATGGATGATGAGATCATGGAAGCCCTGTTTGAAAATCCATTTCAGCAGCATAAAGACGATCATGAAAATTTGTAGCAGGACCAAGATTTTAGTACGGTGGAAGATGAAGGAATTTTGCATCTTGACAGTCAACATGAATTACATGAAATGGATCAGCAGTATGAGGAGAATTTGTACACTCCTTCACTTGAAATTAATGAAGACAATCACTGTTTGAGCAAGAGAAAACAAAAAGCAGTATCTCCTCTATCTGAAGATGAGATAGATCAACTCTTGAACAGTCATGTTCCAGCTCAAGTTAATGCAGATCTGTAGTGTGCACATGGTCAAGAAGGTGATGGTGGAACTTCTTCCTCTCCTGAAAAGGATGACAGTCCTGTAAGCAGCTTTATAGATCAACAGGTTGAAGATTTCCATATGGCTGAAAATGATGAAAGAGAAAGTGTCGTTTCAGATCTGTCCATAGAAGAAGACAACATGCAAGGAAGTCCAGTTCTAATTTCAGAATGTGATAATGTCAAGACAACTATTTCAGATCTAGATTCAGATTGTGATGACCCAGAATTCCTTGTACTGAATCCCACGAAAGAGAACCCTGCTGCTGAAAACATCTGGAAGAAAGAAGACAGAGTTATGAATCCAAACATTCTCATGTCATCATAACAAAGCCTTCATAAAGAGGTAATCCAGTCAATTGATGAACAGCAAGATGATATCTTTGTTCAAGTAAGTGAAAAAGTTTCTTTGGATGAATTTATGGTAGATGATAGAAATGATAGTGTTGGGTTTCAAGAATCATTTGAAGTTGTTTTTCTCATGGTTGATGAATGTGATGAATGTAATGATAATCTGGCTATTATATCATACGAAGATGATCAAAAATGTATTCAAACTATAGAAGATCAGACCATTTAGGATTGCCTTTCAGATTTTTCTTCCTATGATTCATGTTTTGAAATGTTCTTCGAAGAGGAGAACTGCTCATTTACTTGTTCAGAAGCTTTTGAGGACCAGGAACATACTAAAGTACATTATGAAGAAAGATCAGAAATAAAAGAAATGGACACCTTGTTTCTTCAGCAGGAGGTAAATCTTCATGTTTTTCAGGATCCAATGACAGATTTGTTGCAGTCAACAATGAAAGTCATTATTGCAGTATTCAGTGATGAAGAAGATCATGGTCGATTATATTTTTGGATGCCCAGTTACAAGTATTTACTGTTGACGAGGAGATTTGATCAGGAGAATCAATCAAGAAGGCATCTGCTTGATTGGTTACATTGTCAATTTGATATAGTTTGATTGTATTTCGTCTTGTAAGAAACGCAGGTGGTCATGTACTACCACCAAGCTTTAAGTTCAAGTCTTATTATTCTGAGTTAGTTTGTTATAGTCATGTGTTTTTTCAGTCATTTCAGTTTGCATCGAGTTAGTTTGAGTCGAATTTCCGGTCAATAAATTGAGTCATGTTGGTTTGTTGAAATAATGGACTCCATAGCCCAATGGACGAAGGCACTGTCTGCTCTCCTAAATATCTGTAGTTCTTGGCACCTCCAAGGAGCTACCATCCCCATTGGAGCCAATTTTAGAGTCGGTCTTTGCATCCCTCCATCAGATATCATTTTGCTTATTGCATTTCATTTTTAGGTGTCTCACTCCATTCACTCAGCTGCATTCCGCTAGGGGCATGCCATAATCCGATGGAAGGGCTTTGTCATTCATTCCTCTCATGTCTTGTACCTGTTGGCTTAGGTCTTTTCATCAATGTTTATTAAAGTCCATGACAGTCAATGTTTGATCTTTTAATGGGCAAAGAGTCATGTCAATCATAGGTCTAGGGTTTCACAAATTGTGTCGTTAAAGTGTCCAAATGCCAGCAGGCTAGAGGGAGGTTCTACACATGTTTTTTATTTCGCTAATTTCATTGTCATATTGATGGATTATGACTGTTCTTCAAAAATCTGTTTTGAAGAAAAGTCAACATTTTGTCTTCAGTTATTGAAATCTCCAGGCGCAATCGTCTTCCTTGGTCAAAACATGCCACCTTCCCTGCAAAAACGCCAAAAAGATTCATCATTTAAAGCCAAAATAAAAAAGGAAATTTTGAAAAACAGAGTTGTATTAAAGTGAAGAAATGCCAATTCTGAAACATTACCAAAAATGGGTCTTTACAAAGCAAAGGTCAAAGCTATGACTTGATATAAATATTTCTCTATTTATCAATCTCATTTGCATCTAAGAAATCAAGGAAAGTCGAAGTTTCATGGAGAGAGGGCAAAACTGGTGAATTTTCATTCTAAGACTGTGTTTATGAGTCTGTGCGACATATTGCATTAGGGTGCGGCGCACTGGTGCCACGCGGTGCATTGGGCGCAAATCCACAGTGCATTTTTCCTCTGGCGCGACGCATCCATGAGGCGCGGCACACTGGGCGTGCTACGCGGTGCACACAGCGAAGACGCCAAAAATTGCAAAAACCTTCCTCCATCGCCCAAAACACGCATGAATTTGACGGGTTGAGCCTCCATCATCGCTCTTTGTCCAAATTTGAAGGCCTGCATCACGTGAAGGGAATTTTAATCAACTAGAGAGGAAATCTAAAGTGATAGTGAGATTCTTGTGCATTTTACCTGCAGAAATTAGACCTTGCAGTGAATAAGGTATTTATAGAGGTATTATTTAGAACCTTATTGGTTTAGGCAAAAGCTAGTAGAAACAAACATGAGGCAGCGAGGTGGATATGGTGGTTCCAATGTCAATCCACTGGTTGTTGCTCAAATGCAGTATATCGCTGCCCAGAGAATGCAACATAATCCTGGTCTGCATGTCTCTCCTGGGAGGCTTGATGTTCCACCATTGGATGAAGAGTAGCGCTATATGTCTTCAAGGGTAGAAGGTCACTAGCAGTGGGAAAGAGGCATTCCAAATGTGCCAAATATGCCTCCTCACATATATAAAGAAGGTTAAGGTCCTCCTGAACCAGGCAGTGGAAGCAAGATTCCGACAGGTCATGACGCAGCTATCTCCCCATTTTATCAAAGTCAAATTCCAGATCCCAAGGCACAATATGAAAAAACGAGCATCAAAGATGTGAAATGATCTGAGCACGAGCAATTCGTGGATGCTGGGTTTCAAGACCCATCTATACCTCTGACATTAGAGTTACTTGAGCAAAGATTTATGGATGAGATTATGAAGTTGACAAAAGATCAAATTGATGCAGAGGATGAGGAAAACAGCAGGCATTAGGAGCGCACTAGAGAAATTAATTTTCAATACCAAGAGAAGTTAAGAGCCATGTGAACTCAAAAGTCTAAATATTGAGAAGAATTTTTACGTCGAGAAGCACAGATGCGTCAGCAACAGTATCAACAATCCAATCTAAGTCAATTTCAACATAGTGTTGGTGGCTCAATGGCTGGATACAATGAAAATGCTCACAAACCTTGTGGTCATGGTGGTGGTCTTGGAGAAGGTAATCCAGGCTACCCAGAAGGTTATGAGTCATTCAGGGACAGAATAGCATACAATGGCAATGCTGGACATGCATTCAACAGAAATTTCTCTTTATTATACTTCATACCCATACGCATAAATGTTGTATGGAAATTGGCGCAAAGTTTAAGGGAAGCTGAACAGTCAAAGCACCGAACGCCTAAATTTAAACATAAATATCCACCATGGCAGAAAAATATGATTCGATTGCCTATGTTTCCCTTCAGTTACGAGATCTACGCTACAGGTGTTGCTTCCTCGTGGGTTATCAAACAGATTCCAAGTGTAACGCAACCCTTCTTTTTGAAGATTATTTGGCTTTTGTTCTCTATCTTTAGTTTTCACTTCTTGAGCTATTGTAACAGCCCCTCTGTCGGTCGATTTATATTCTGACAAATTGGTCCTATTTATTGTATTGAAAACCATTTTGTAAGAGGGGGGAGTTTCTGGGAAACGTGTGGAGGAATAACTCAGCATTTGGCTGTACAATTTTGATAGAGATTTAATGAAAGGATACAGCTCTGGTTCATGAGATTCATGTGGTACGATGTTTGGCATATGTTTCTTCTATGTTTCATATGTTTCTCGTTATGTTCACTGTTCATTCATAACCATTGCTAGTTGAATGCTTTTAAGTAGAAAGGTAGAATCCAATTTATTGGTTTGCCTTGGGAAAGCGTTCATATTTCTGTGTGTCCTCTTCTATTTGATAAGGATTCATTATATATTCCCTTTTCAAACCTCTCAACGGTCTTTCCACTCCATCTTATTCAAATTTGATTGCTAAATTTCCTGCATGTCTTGCCTTATGAAACATTCTGTGTCTTTGATTTAATTTCTCCGCTCATGCTGTCCTTTGTCCCATACAGCCCAGAAAATTCAGACATTCATTAAATTTATTTTTTTATATTTATTTACTAGCCTAAAATCGGTTCTTATTTTAAGTCATCTTAGACCTTATTAAGTATTTTTATTGAGTTGACCCGAAGAGAGCCCTCTCTTGTCCTCGTAGGGCTAGCTATGAGGCTGAGCATGGTATGATGTTATCTTGAATCCTGCCTTCCTTCAGCCTAAGGCGGATTCAGGCGCTAACAGGAGTGTTACAACTTCGCCCATACAATTCCTCAAAAGGACTCATCTTGAATGAATCCTGATAGCCATTGTTGTATGCAAACTCTACAAGTGGAAGATACTCTTCCCACTTCCACTACTGATGCATCACATACACCTGCAACATGTCCTCCAATATCCTATTTACCCTCTCTGTCTATTCATCTTTTTGTGGATGATAAGTTGTACTGAAGACCAACTCTATGCCCAAGCCTACAAACAACTCCTTCCCAAACTTGGAAGTGAAATTCGCATCCCTATCTGACACAATGTTCTTTGGAACACCATGCAACCTGACCACATCTCAGATGAATACCTATGCTACATCGCTAGCTGATAACATATACTTCACTGGAATGAAATGTGAAGCCTTGTCCGCACTAACCGTGATGGAATCATGTTGTCTCAGTGTCTTAGAAAACCTTGTGATGAATTCCATGAAAATGACCTTCCATTTCCAATTTGGAATCACAATCGGCTATAGCAGTCCACCTAGGTTTTTACACTCTCCTTTTTCACACTGACAATCAAAACATCTAGCCAAAAACTCTACTACATCCTTCTTCAAATTCGACCAATAATAAAATTTCTTCACTGTAGTCAATGTCAACTGATAACCTGGGTGACCTGAATAAGGTTTCACATGAAATTCTCTCAAGATCACCTTCTTGAGCTCACTGTTATTCGACACATATATCCTGTCTTTGAATCTGACCAGTGTATTTATTGTAAGACAATAATCCACACCCTGCACACCTGCACCTGTACCTATACCTATGCATGTACTTATACCTATGTCTGTACCTATGCCTATACATGTACCTGTACCATTACCTGTACTTGTGCCATCACATGTACTTGTACCATTACATGTACTTGTACCTATATCATCACCTGTACCTATACTTATGCTCTGCTACAACCTATGCAAAATCTCCATATATCTGACATTCGGCTAACCTGCCTACAAGATCCTATCATGCAGATCTATCCCATAGGAGCTCATAGTTGTTAAGTTATTTGCTTGCATTTTCCTGCTAAGAGAACCTGCCACACTATTCTCTTTACCTTTGATGTACCTGATATCGAAATCAAACTCACTGATCATGGCCAACCATCTAGCCTGCCTAGTGTTCACATTTGGCTGACCAAACAAATACCTCAAGCCAATATGATCACTCAACATTACAAAAATCCTACCAAGAAGATAATGACTCCACATATTCAATTCATGTATAATCGCTGCCAACTCAAGGTCATGTGTGGGTTAGTTCTGTTTATTCTCATTCAGTTTCCATGACTCATAGCATACCACCTGTCCATCCTGCATAAGGAATCCACCAAGTCATCTCTTGCAAGCATCTGTACATACTACAAAATCCCTTGTTATATATCCAATTTGTAGCACTGGCACATGTCTCAAGAACTGCTTAAGCTACTCAAAATTAGCCTCACACTCCTTTGTCCATTCAAACTTCTTACCTTTCCTCTACAATGATGTGATAGGATAAGCAATATGCGAGAAGTTCATGATGAACCTCCTATAATAGCTTGCCAAACCCATGAAAGATCTCACCTCATCCACATTCTTAGGAGCTACCCATTCCATGATGGCTCTTTTCTTTTTAGGATCTACTGCAATGCCCTCCTTGAAGACAACATGCCCAAGTAGTGTACCTTAGTCTAAAAGAAACTGCACTTGATGATCTTAGCATACAACTGATGCTCTCTCAACAACCTCAACATTGTTGCCAAATGCTCGACATGCTCTTCCTCATTTTTAGAATATACCAATATATCATCAATGAACACAATAACAAAATTATCCGAATATGGACGTAACACACTATTCATCAACCACATAAATATCGCTAGAGAATTAGTTAAGCCAAATGGAATAAAAAAAAACTCATAGTGCCCATACATGGTCCTGAAAGCAGTCTTGAAAATATCCTCTTCCTTGGTGCATACCTGATGGTATCCCAATCTCAAGTTGATCTTCAAAAACACTTCTCCCCCCCTTTAGCTAATCGAACAATTCATCAATCCTCAGTAACAAATATATGTTCTTGATGGTCACTTTGTTCAACTGCCTGTAGTCAATGCATAATCTGAGAGTTCCATCTTTCTTCTTCACAAACAATACCGGTGCACCCCAAGGTGATACACTTGGCCTAATGTATCCCTTGTCCAAAATTTCCTTCAAGTGAAGATTTAACTCAACCAACTTAGGTGTGCTCATTCTGTAAGGTGCTTTTGATGTTGGAGTTGCCCATGGCACTAACTCAATAGAAAAGTCTACCTCCCTGTGTGGTGGAAACTCTATAATGTCCTTGAGAAATACATCCTAAAACTGCTACAAAACTGGGTACCTGATCAATACATCTGCATCCTCAACCTCCTTGCCCTTGTCACTAGAAATGTGCATTGCGAATATAATGCATCCTTTCCTGCAACTACGCTTTGCTTGCATAGTTGTCACCATCCTAATTGATGTGGCTTTCTTCTTACCCTCTAAGACTCTTGGTTCTCCATTGTCATCAACACACTCAATAGCTTTTTCATAACAATCTACCTTGGTTCTATGACGATACAACCAATCCATGCCCAACAACATACTGTATGATCCCAACTGTAATACATTTATATGTGCTGTGGTAGGCATGCCATTCAAATCAAATGCACAAGATCTTACCCAATGATGAACTCACTTCTTCGTACTTATAACCAACTACATTAACCAAGATTCTACATGCAATTCCTTACTCAAACCACACTTAACCACCAAGTTAGGACTAACATCTATAATTAGTTTTAGGGTCAATTAAAATAGAAATAACTTGATCACAAAGATTACTATCCATCTCAATGATATATCCTTGATGCTCCTCCTGCTTTTTGTCCACTGCTGCATAGATATGAGGAACACTCTGACCAACATCTCCAACAGTGTGTGCCTCTTGTGCATTATATATCTAAGGCCTACCACCCTGATTCTATGGACAATCTCTCTTAAGGTGCTCCTTGCCGCATGTCCAATGTTCCAATTGACCAGTACCAACACCTCTATGATGTTGTTGCAAATCATGTCCCTGTCTAGTTGCATTAAACTTGTTTTGCAGTGCAACATTTTCTTTCTCATCTGCATTTTGAGGCCTTGTCCTCTTAAGCTTCCATTTACCTTTACCTTTGTCTTTTCCCTTCCATCCTTGCTAAGATTCATTCTTACACTTTAAATGTTTCAATTTCCCAATGACTTCATCAAGTTCCCGAGGCTCATCATACTTAATTCGATCTCTAAATGCTAACGGAAAGCCACTGACAATTCATTGAACTTTATCCTTCTCATGAGTAAGAAATGATACATACCTCAATAGCTCCAAAAACTTGGTCATGTACTCTTCATCTGTCATTGATCCCATCTTTAGCTCATAGAATTCTTTGGCCTTACTGTCATAGTACCTTTCTGACGAGTATTCCTTCCTAAAAAGCCTCTTAAACTCATGCCAACACAAATCATCTGTCTTGATGTCTTTGACTTGCTTCACATCTTCCCACCAAATGTCTTGTTTACCTTTCAAACTAAAGATCACTACTCTGGCCTTCACGTTATCTGTGTACTCATGCAACTCAATGAATTTGCTAATCCCAAGTATCTAAGCCTCTGCATCTTTTCACTTCTTCCCACCTCCATCAAAAGTAAGTAGATTCACTTTCTTAAACTCATCTGGAAAGTATCCCCTATCATTCCTCCTATCCATGGCTGATCCGAAGTGGCCCTTGTCATTGCAATTCTGACAAACTCTAAAGAAGTATAACATTAACCTCTGCATGTTTCTCTTGCGCCCTTACGATCATGTCATTGTCAACCTTACAACTCCTTATTTATTTCTTCAGGCTTCTCAATGTATCTGTCACATTGGAAGAGTGCCCCATACCATGCTCCTCATTTGATTCATAGGGAGAGTCTTTGTAGTCTACCATCTTGCTAGCCATTTGATCTCTTTCCTGCAAGGCATATTATGTCATCTAAACCAAATCACAATAAATCAATGTATCTTTGCATAACTTGGGGAGGATACCTTGTCTACAAGATCAATAAATCAGCATGATACATGTATAACATAAACATAAGAGCATATAGACATACACAAATATACGCATCAACACATAAACATCATTCTAGTTAGGGTCCATTCATCAATGCAAGGTCATATCAACAATGCATGCTATGGCCTCATGCATGAAACCAACCATTACTCCATTTTACACATTGCCACATGCAACTATCAACATGCATAAGCATTGACTAATCAACTACACATATGCATAGACACATGTAGTCGAGCATAACTGATCAATTCTTGTAACCAAACCTACAACACTGATATGTGTAATTAAACATACAAGAAGGTATGAACTAGCAAACATTTCCAAATGAAGGTATGAACTAAGTCAACTTAACTTAGGTAACTATTACAAGTTGCCATGACAATAAAATTACAGTTTAATTCCTAATCTAATTCAGGGACAAATTAAATTAGAATTTCTAGATGTTATTTTTAACATTTCTTGTTGCTATTTTCAATATGCATCACGCTCCATTTGCATATGGAAAAGAGAAGCATGAGGACCAAAATGATATTATCTCCACCTTGAATGAAATTAAGGGGTCTAGCACTATCGATGTTCTTGCTTAGCTAGTGTAGATGCCTAGCTATATGACTTGGAGAGTCACCTCCTATGTGAGCTTAAGCCTCTGGCTCTGACAGGGACAAGTGACCAAGTTCTTGTTTCAAATACCACCTCAAGACTCTTGATCTTGTTATGGCTCTCATTAGGTGTTTTTTAATATGGAGTATAGTATTTTATAGTTTCAATTATAATCAATAGTTGTTGTTTAGTTTGGATAAACTCATTCTTTAGTTTGGTTTCCCTCGTGGGAGATTAGCACTGAATATTGTAAACATTCAATCATCGATGATGCTCTTGATGATATATTTTGAAATTTAAAGGGAATACAAATTTTATCTGCAAATAATGACAATAATAATAATAATATTTAAATAAGAAATGTATATATATATTATATTGTTTAAGTTACATTTTTTAATACATAAATAGATAAACACTATGAAAAGGCATGTTGGCCACTAGGATTGTGTAGATTTCACATCTTGAAATTGTGATTCCAACAGGTATTTAAAGTAGTAAAATGTAAAATAGTAAGGCTACTTGAAATGATTTAATATAAATATTTCACCATTCCACTTTTCATAAGCAAGTTTGCCAGCCCAAAATCAGACACTTTGACACTGTAATTTTTATCAATTAGGATGTTGTTGGACTTAAAATTCACTATTTTTTTACTTCTTGAGTTTATTTGTCAATTACATTTTTATTTTAAAGACCATTAAATGAGATGAATGCCTGATGAGAGACGACGAGGAGTGGTTTGATGGCTAACCCATTGGACAACTTCCTATATTATTGAGAGAGGACAGGATCCAATTGGTAGATGCTCTTTAATGACCATTGTGCTTACTAGAATTGCATGGTGTTTCTATTTCAATCCAACAAAAACCTCCGAGGCAAGAAGACATGGTTGGAAAAACGCTCAGTTAAAAGTAGTGTAAACCATTCGCACTTGTGATTCCAATAGAGTTCTCAATTCAGGTGTTGCAAATTATTTATGTGGGTGACACAGCTGCTCAACAACTCTGTGAGATGTTATACATCCCTGTTCTCCACATAAATAACCTACAGCCCAAAAGCTTTTGACAATAGGCAGAACGTTTCATAACCCCTTCCCAACTGAGAATGCTTCCTAACCATTCTCCATTCTTTTGCCTCCTCGACAGATTTCCCGTGGTGTCTGAGTCCACTCATATGTGCAATCCCTGTGAAGGGGTAATGTTTGAATCTGTTCCCGACAGAGATAACGGATTACCAAAGGTGCAGCCACTCACTAATGTTTCAAACAACTCCCTCAGTTGCAGAGTTCTGGAACATCACTGGGTCAGCCGTCCTCTGCTGCATCTCAGAATCATTGTCCCCTGATTCATTCTCTTCTGAATCCCATAGAAAATGGGCATAAGAGCGAAGTACAAAGCTGCCAAACAAACATACCCAATCGGTTACCCAGATCATCAAATGCAAGATTACCAGTCCTAGTCATACCGCTAATACAATAAGAATACAGATTTTCCAAAACAGAGAGCGAGCAACGAAAAGCAGAGCTTGCTCACCAGTCATCCGGGTTCGCCTGCACAGCTTGATCAAAATAAGCCTCAGCATGAGAAGCATCTCTGCGAACTTCCCACATCAGATTGGCATAAAGAGCGAGTACCTCCCCATCGCCTGGGCTTGCAAGTATGGCTCTTCCATAGCACTTCTCTGCCTTGGCAAGGTTGCCTTGAACCTAATTATTAACAACAAAATGCGTCCACTATAAGGCTAAGGAATTCACCAAAGGGGCATACAAATATGTTTGCTGGGATTTATCCATACCTTATGCAGGAACTTTGCATAGTTTCTTAGCAGTAGTGAGTTGCCCGGATTTGCCTCCAGCATTTTCTGAAAGTGAACTTCTGTACACTCAGAAACAGAATCAGTGCTAAACAGAATCAGTGCTGGAGACTTCTTGATTCACACCACCATTGCCAAACCCTCCAGCTATATACATCGCCCCATTCTCAGTCTCAGACACCAATTGTGAAATTCTCGGCACAGGAATGGAACCGGAACCCCCTTCCACTCCTGTAGGCCTCAGAACATCATGTTTGCTTCCCCAGATAAAAGGGTTTTGGCTACCCATATGATCAACAACAACGGCAATTTTATGGGCCGGTTTGAAACTTTTTGGGGGACTCATATGGATCTCAGCTTCCAAGTCCCAGGTCCCTGATCCAAAAGCACAAGAGCTAGACAGTGGTTTTGCAGATTTGCAGCGCCTGAACCTCGACTCTGGCTCTAGCTCCTTCAGACCATCGGGCTGTTGTAACATGGGATTAATGGAGCCCAGAATGGGACTAGGATTAATGGAGCCCGGAATGGGACTAGAAGAGCTTCGCAGCAGCATCTTTACAAGAAATCCCAAAACTAAAAATGCGAAAAAGCTAAATAATGGAGATTCAGAGAATTACTTCACTCGGGTCTCCTAAAAATGCGAAAAAGCTAAAGAATGGAGATTCAGAGAATTCCTTCACTCGGATCTCCTTTTGCTAGAGCATAACATGGCATATTATCAGCTTTTACCAGCGCCGTAATGAAATACTGTGTACGATTTCGCGAGACTCGATCCGGGGTGCTGATGGTTACTGGAAAGCAGAATTGCTTGTTTCCTCGCAATTGTTCAGGCAGAGTTGGCGATTTTGACAGAAAATCAGATTTCACGGACGGGCAATACCGGTAGTGACCTGACGACGACTTTACGACGACAAAATCGACGGATATCGAGGGCCGCAGCTTCGCACATTTGACATATCAACAGTGGAGATTACCGGTTGGTGAGGATGGTATCCGGTGGCTGGTTTCTATGTGCCAGAAACCAGGGCCACAGCTAATGTCAGTTATGTAGATGGTCTTTAATCAAATATAAAATATTTGTATGTGCAAATATTTTATTTTTATAATGATTTGTTTTGTCCCACATGCACTAAGCACTTATTTTATATAATAACTTATTTGTGCCTCTACTCTCTTATGATTAGGATGTTTGAGGGGTAATAGTCATCTATTTACCTAGTACCGAATGTTTTATATATTGGAGTATGCATTATTGGAAATATCTAAAATTCAACCATATATTGGAGTATGCATTATTGGAAATATCTAAAATTTAACCATGTTAAAATTATTACAAGGAAACAATCTAAATGTTTAACCTGTTTGTAGATTTAAATGAAGTTATTTATAATTGTAATTTAATTAAAAATATAGGGTGGAATGTGAATTAGGTAAGTTGAAATTATTATTAAAATGGTGTAGTGTCTGTGTAAACATTTAAATGTCAGATTTTATATGAGAGAAATATTGTAGTATCTAAATAAAATGAAACATTAAATCAAATAATAATAATAAAACATAATGTTGACTCAATTAAAAATAAATAAATTTATTTAATTCAATTTATCAAATTAGGAGATACTATATGATCCAATATGAAGCAAATGATGATGATGATTAACGTCTACTAAAATCAAATGATGATGATGATGATGATTAATGTCCATTAAAATCAATATGGTCTATCAGACCTTAAGATAAGAGATTGAGACTCTTTAATATTTTATTTCTATGATAAAAAAATTTGAAGCATTATTAGATTACTATAGTTATTATGACTTAAGAAGTTAAGAAGGTTGGCATTGTGGCAAATGTTTTGGAAATGAGAACCTATGTGAGTAGGAGTTGGGCAATCTAAGAGAAACTGCTTTTCATCTTCAACCCTCTTAGTATCACAAAGGTGATAGATTCCATCCCAAGGTATTTTGGGAATATACCAATGCTCAATTTAACTTCAGAGCTCACAAGAATTAGTTCTTATCTTCGCAATGTTCATTTTCTTCTTAGCATTGGTTAAGACAGAAAGATAATTTTGGTTAGCAAGAGTAGGGTTGATCATCTCCTTATAATATCTTAGCTTCATTTTCCCCTCTAGCTCCTTATCATCCCACAACTTATCCTTAAATTTAGAAGTAATAGTATTTTTAATATTATCATTCTTCTCCAATATGATCTCCTCCTTCATCACCCAACAGTGGAGCCAAGACTGGGCATCCTTGTGCCATCCATGCTTGAGTTGGAGGTGAGGGTTTTGGCTAGAGTTAGAAGCGATTTTGGGGAACCTCTTGGATTCCATGTTGTAAAGTTTCTTCTTATAAATTAGATACCTAAACATAGTCATGCTTTCAATAGGGGAAAGGCTAGCTTCAATCAAGAGGATAGGATAGGGAGTATTTTTTTTAATCTTGAGGTTGTAGGTTATAAATAGTTTTTGGATCAACTCAATCTTCTTTGACGATTCTCTAGATATACTGCAACCCAAACCTCACAACCATATAAAATAACAGGGGTGATGAGAGTTTCATAGAGGAACTTTATTTTACTCCAAACCTAGAGAACAATTGACTTACAATTTTTTTCAAGCTCATAGTAAACTTTTCAATCTCCAATAATCTTTTTCTCAATGCTATAATTCCAGTTGAGCTAATGATGAATGCCAATATTTAAATATTTATATGAAGAAACCTTCTCAAGTAATTGTTATCATAGATGAAATTATCATGGTTAATCTTTTTGGATTTAATTATCATCACCTTAGTCTTGTTGGCATTAGCAATCATACCCAACTTAGAGGAGTAATCTTGGAGGATTTTAAGTTGCTTATCCAGATCATAATGACTTCTTGCTAGAAGAACGATATCCTCACCATAAAAGAGAAGAGTAATGACCATACTAGCAAGCTTGGGGCCATCACATTGTCCAGTATAATGATGGTAAACATTTTTATATCAACTCAATATGAGAGATGTATCTATAAAATAAAACATCAAATAAAAATAATAATAATAATAATAATAATAATAAAAACATAATATCTACTCAATAAAAATGAAAATGAAAATAATAAATCTATTCAATTCAAATTGTAATTTTGTTTTTATTAATAAAATTATAAACAGTTTTTTCAAAGAATAAACTATAATATGCATATCACATTAAAATAAATTTAAGTAGTCATGATTCATATTCATAACCTAAAAACTTAATAAATTAATAAATAAAAATAATTAAAAATTTACAATAAATCAATAATAATCTAAGTGTGAATTTTTTTTCCAATTTATTACATTAATTCAGAAATATTTACATATTAAACTTTTTTAATTTGAATAAAATTTAAATTAAATAAATATACATTAAAAAAAAAAAAAAACAAAAAACGCTTAAAATCCAATCATGTTTTCGTGACCTACTCATATTAACCAATCAAATAAAACTAATTTAGAATTATAAATAATTAAATTATTTTCACTTATAATTTAATTAAAGATGTGATGATCACTAAAATTTGGGTTTAATTTTGGCATTTAAAGAATTTTGTAAAAATAACTAGAGGAACCTGGAAAACCTACGTCATCTCATTTGTTGGTTCGTAGACGTCTCCGTCGATCTATAGTAAAATGCTTTTATATTAACTTTCATTATTGCTTTTGTTGATTTATAATGCAAGTGCTCTAATTAAATATTTACATTTATTCCTAGTCATTTTCACCAGTGCTCATTGAATTGATATTTTTAATTTCAAAAAAATAATAATGTTATTGATTTTATTATATTTATATATATATATATATATATATATATATTTTATTTTATTCCTACCGGCTTATACTCTGCTAATAATGGTATTGATATAAATTAATAATATATTGATTTAATTTAAATTTTGTATTTTTAAAAGTTTTAAAAATGTTTTTTGAGATCATTATAATTTCTTAAATTAATAGAATAAGAGAATGATATTATCTTTACATTTTGAAATTAAAACTTAATATAAATATATTGGAAATATTTTACAATTCAATATTTTAATATTATAAAAATAATATAATTTTTCTATTCAATATTTTTTTAAGTCAAAGTTTTATTTATTTATTAAAAAAATATATCAGTAGTAAAACGCAGTTAGCCTCACTCCGATTAGGTTTGTTGACTACTGCGATCAACATATGATAAAGAAACAAAAGAACAGCTAGAGACACAATCCATAATTTAGGAGGCCAAAAGCACCAGAAAACACATAAAACAAGTAAAACACATGGAACCATGCTTAGTCTTCAGAGGTAATAAAAACAGGATTGTCCGAAGCAGTCCCTAGAGGAGAAGGAGGAGGAAGGAAGGAACACTATACATGCTCTTCGAAGTAAGTCATCCATGACTCCAGTTTCTCCACCTTCTCATATAACAGATTTTGACCACCCCATACCACACGACCCGCTCTCGTACATGACATTGAAAGTAATGCATTTTGTTTAGTGTAGCAATGAGCTTTGCATGTTCTTCTTGGCAAGCCCTCTCTAAAGTTTCTAGGCGGCCCAATACAAATTGGATCAGATCCTGACAATTATCCAAACAACAGTATCGCTCCTTGGTTTCCCCACATCCCTGTCGTCGTGCCTTCCCTCATCTACCCATGCCACCTCTACGTGTCGCACCACCCCTCTTTGGTGTCTGTGTGGTTCTGCCCCCACGACCAACCAATGAGTTGCCACAACCACCACGAGCCCCTGAAGCCGCCCGACTCGAGTTGCCTACAGTTCGATCACACTGACCAAAACTTAGAGGCTCCTCTACGGCCATTGTCACCTGCAGGTGTGACCTTCGTCCCCCTTGGTTGGACGAAATTCATTTAAATGGGGGAAGAGAATGAGCATTGTGCGAAACAGGGAGCATTGTATCAAAACCAACGACGCCAATTAAATGCGTAGCGAGCCAACAATTATCAAAGCACACTAATAAGATGACTGCAAAGAAACTCCCCAAACACACCAGAGAATCACTTACTAACTTGACCAAGGGAGCTACAGGAAATAGAGAGACTAGCCCAACAAAAATAGTTAACCATCAACTCACAAACCCTGACCGCTCACAAAAAGATCACTGACTCAAAAAACTTGAGGATAAGCACCCTTTTGCCATGGAAATATCTCAAGAATGTAGAACCCTAAAGGAGAACTGCTTCTTAGGATAGACCTGCTTCCTTGTAGACACAGAAGAAATCCAAGAGTGGAGTTACCAACCACCCATAACAGGGCTCATAGGTTAGCCCAATAACCAAATATGGATCCCTTATATCACTTAGGAAAGCTCGAAACCACACATGAAAAAAAAGTCGTCCAATTCTGCGACCCTAATGTTGAGGAGGGGGCGTCAACTGCGGAAGCACCAGTACTCCTAGAAAGGGCACCAATGGAGGAGTTCAAGAATGGCAGAAGAGCTCAACCTATTCCCATTAGACTGCCACAAAAACACAGTTCCATGTCAGACCATAAGAGTGCCACCCTCCATATACCAATGACGTTCACCCATTCCCGCTCCCAACGAGGATGATGGGAATTCCACACACATAACATTTACTCCACCCTACTTAGAACACTGTGAGAGGATAGGGAGGTCAACCCCCACACCAATGACCAAGTGTTTAACATCATCAACCACACATTGGGATATCTTCCATGTTTGTCACCCCCATCGAGGATGCCTCTTTCAAGGCCACGATCCTGCTAAATTCCACGAGGTGGGCATCTTGTGAAGTAGAAGGTCAATCCTTGATAATTTCCTGACGCTGGTGATCATTGCCCTAATTAGTTAGTTTGTGAGTCGCCTTATTACCTTCTCGGTCCACATGCTCCGTGATTACATACTCAAAGGAGGTAGGCTAGGAGTGGATATGTTCACCTATAAGCTAAAGTAACCTGGTTTTGATTACTCTGTCCAGGGGGACCCATTGATTAACTCTTGTAGCATAGAGACTACAATTTGAGAATCTCCCACGACTTGCAGCTTTTCCAATCCCATTTCAGTTGTAATTTCTAACCCTTTCTCTAGCACCAGGAATTCAACCACATTGTTGGTAGAACTACCGCATGAGGCTGAAAAAAACTTCACTGCTTGCCCCTTTTCATTACAAATTACACCCCCTAGACCAGTTGGTCTTGGGTTTCCTTTAGAAGTGCCATGAAAGTTGACTTTAAAAAACCCTGACGGGGGATAGAAGAAGGTATCTAGTGAGCTACCCCTCATAGATGGTGGGCCAGCGAGTCCTAAAGCAAGAGAATATGGGCTAAGATCTAATGCCATCAGGATGTCGATTTCCCTACCCTCGGCCTTTCAATCGTCCTCCAAAAATACAGAGATACATATTGGTTCTTTGATGTTACACTTTATTATCTTCCACAATTGACCGGTCTGGATGGTTTTTGAGTGAAATATTGTCTTGTTTCTTGCTTTCCAAAGATTCCAGAGGACAAAGACCTGTGATATACACCACACTCCATTTACTATGGGGTTCTTGAAGAGCATCCAACGCCACAACTCCAGTGATTCTCTCAAATTATTTACCGACGGTCGACAACCCCAAATAGTGCGCAATTCAATCCCAGATATCCTTTGCTTTTGAACAAAAATAAAGAAATGGTCTATTGTTTCCTCCTCCCTGTAGCAAGGAGGACATCGGGAAGGAGCACAAAAGCCTTTTTTCTTTATTTTGTCCCATGTAAGAAGTTTGTCATACCCAATTAACGAGAGGAAGAATGAAACCTTTGGCTAGAGCTTGGAATACCAGATTCTTTTCCATAAAGGATCAAGATCTAGGTCTGTAGAGGAAGACATAATCGAATAAGATTCTTTGAGAGAGAACATGCCTCTCAGAAGATGGCCCCATCGAAGTTTGTTAGGTTCGCCATTGTTTAAAATAGGGCATTGTCATAGGATAAGGACTAGAGGTTCCCAATCCGTAGGTGGATCATGGGTTGGCTAGTGTGTTGGGGATTTCCACTCTCTCCACTTCGACACCTCATTAGTTTCTTGCCAAAAATCGTTAACCCTCTCAGTGCCTAGATGAGTGGTAAGTTCGTGGATAACTTGAAAGTACTCTTCCTAGTTTAGTCTAGGGTGTTGCATCCAGGACTCCTCCCAAAATTTGGATTTACATCCATTCCAGACTTCCCAGAATCCATGATCCTGTATAATATCCTGTTTCGCTTTCACTTGATTCCAAATAGATGAGCCAATGTGTAAGTTGTGATGATCATTCAGAGGATCCTGATAGCCAACTGAGCCATATTTAAATGACCAAAGGATCTTCCATATCTCCTGCCCACCTTGCAACTAATGCCACCATACTTTTGCACTAAGAGCATGCGATAAGAGCTCTCGGTCTTTTAGCCCAAGGCCTCCATGGATCTTAGGTTTACATAATTTATCGTAGGCCACCAAAGCCCATTTTCACCCGATTTGAGTCCCAAGCCAAATAAATATTTGAATTTGGATGTTATATCTTTATAAACGTTGCAAGGGGCTAGAAGGGCCGAGAGTTGATAAATCGGGATTGCTTGAAGGACTACTTTTAAAAGGGCAAGTCGGCCAACAAAATTGAAGACCCTGAAGGTCTAGCTAGAGAGATTTCGGTCGATACGGGTCAGCGGGTCTTTCCAATAAGTTATTTTTAAGGAATTAGATATGAATGATACTCCTAGATAAGAGCTTTGGAGTGAAGCAATTCTGAAGGCAAGGGTCCAGGCCAGATGACTTTGTAGCCTTGGATGGGTATTGAAAAAGAAGATATCATATTTGTCCTCTTTGATAAGTGTACCTAAGGCCTGCTGAAACTCCCTAAATATAAAATCAAATTTCTTAGCTTCTTTTAAAGTTGGTTTTCTATATAACATATTGTCGTCAACAAAAGTGAACCTTATGCCCTGGAGATGGAGAGATTCTGATGTAGCTTTGATGAGACGACTTAGACCCTCTACTGCGATAATAAAGATAGAGGGGGATATTGGATCCCCTTGTCTCAGACCGATGGAACGCTGAAAGGTGTGGGAAAACAAACCATTAGCCAGGATATAATAGAAGGGAGTTTCAATAATTGATTTGACCCATCTGATCTAGGAGGGAGAGAAGGCAAAATCATCTAGAATTGACAAGAGATAATTCCAATTCAAGTGATCATAAGCTTTAGAGAGGTCAAGCTTAATGAGAATAACTAGAGATTTGGATGAGGATAAAGAGTGTACTACCTCATGAGCCACAAGGATACCATCCATGATTTTTCGACCCTCCATAAACCCTGATTGTTTTGGATCAACAATCGTTTTCAGTAAGGGTTTGAGTTGACTGACTAGGATGCCTAGAATAATTTTGTAAATAACATTGAACGGGGCAATTCGCCAAAATTCGTTCGTGTCCAGCGCTTTGCATTTCTTTAGGATAAGCGTGAGAAATGTTGCATTTAGGCCCGACCATATTCTTTGGGAGCAGCGGGAGTCCTCAACCAACTCATGGATTTTATTCCCTACAAAGTGCTAGCCCGCTTTGAGGAATTCTAAGGTGAATCCATCCGAGCCTGGAGCTTTGTTTGATGGGAGCGTATGAAAGAACTCTTCAACCTTCACGTAGGAGATCTCCTGCATGAGAGCCTCTATCTGATCTCTCGATATTAATTGAGGAATACATTGCCTGATTATGGGGATGGACTCACTTTGATCCTCTTTGGGTTTTGTGAACATAGTCTAGAAGTGGGCGATCAACTCCTCAGAAATCTCCTAAGGCTAAAGAAGTAGCTTGCCTTTCGATCCATTGAGGGAGAAAACCCTATTAAAATGTCTGTCTTATAACATAGTCATGTGAAATAATTTTGTATTTCGCTCACCTTCTTTGAGCCATTGAACTCTTGATTTTTGCCTCCAAAGAATTTCTTCCTGTTTTCTCCATTGCTATAGGTCATTGAGGACCTGACCCTCCTAAGTAATGAGGGTTTTAGTTCAACCTTCTAAAATGATCCATTATTGGATTGACCACATTGATTCCTCCAACTTCTGCTTTTCATAATGAATGTTACCGAAATCTAATCGATTTCATTCTTTAATCCTTCCTTTTAGTTCCTTCAGCTTCAACTGGAAAGTCTCAATTTTATTGTGCCCCGTCAAACTAGTATCCCTCCACCATTCTTCTAACTTAGCAATGAAGTCCAATTTTTCGAGCTAGAAAGATTTGAAATGAAAAGGACAGTTCCTCGGTGCCATCCTTAGGTCAATTTCCAAGCAAATGGGCCAGTGGTTTGATCCCATGTAGGGGAGGATCGAAGCTTGAAGAAATAGGTTATATTGTAGAATGATATTTGAAATAAGGAAATGATCCAGATGTTAGGCGATCTGGTGCTTACCTCCCTGTCAATTATTCCATGTGAAATAGCCATTTACATAATCAATGTCTTCTACTCCAAAATCTTGAATAGTCTTTTGAAAGAAAAGGAGATCGAATCCAACCACTTTACTACTCCTTTCTTCTCACCCAAATCCTTGATCAAATTGAAGTACCCTGCCATAATCCAGTTGGTTCTGCCCAGAAGCTCCTTCAGCTACCATAAACTACTAAGAAAGGCGACCTTTGTCCTTGACAAATTAGAACAGTAAGCCCTTATTAGCAAAACTTTCTTCAGGGAGCCTATACATTCAAATTGACGTGAAAGAGTATTTGGGTAGGAAATCAAGTTCCCAAAAGAGATAGGTTTGGAGTCCCAAAGGATTCCCAGTCTTCCTACACTACCCCTTACATCTAGTGCCATACACTTGACTGTAGGCCAACTTCTACTTGTGATTTCACTAAGTTTCTCTTGCATTACCTTAGTTTCCTGCAAGACTAAGATGTTTGGTTTTTCCTGTTGAATTCATTCCTTTAAGTACCTCAACATACCCTTTGATTTGAGGCCTCTTATGTTCCATGAGGCTACCTTCATTAAGGAGGGGTGGTTTGAGAGTGCTGGTAGTATTCCATGAGGACATTAGCTTGTCCTGAGTTAACTAGGATTGAGACTACTTCTTGGATCACTTCACTGGTGAGTTTTCTACCTTGCTTCCTAGATCCCCAGCTGGATTCAACTCGTCTTGTGGGTGTTTCCTCTTCTTGTATAACCAAAACCATTTGTGGAGGGGATTCCATAAAGGCTTGACGTTGTTCCCAATATTTATAGATCCGATGGAATTGATCTAACTGGTCTTGAGGGATTTTTGTTGATCCATCTTTGGCCCAGTTTCGCAGGAAGGCCACTATAACCCTTTCATTGGAGTTAAGTTGATCTAGTTTGACTTCATGCTCAAGGGCTTGCTAGAATTGGGCAAGAGCTTGATGGATTTCCTTGCCTATGGATATCTCTTCTAGTGATTTGTGTTTGCCTGGTTATTTATTTTTAGGATTTTCAAGACCCGCCTCCACCTCCACTACTACCTGAGATGGAGACACAACTACAAGTGTTTTTTTTTATCCTTTTCTCCCAGATCCACAAAGAGAGAAAAGCGATTCCCAGAAGGACGACTAGAGGGCTGCCAAAGTAGGGGGCAGTGGAACTTGAGTAGGGGGGCCTTTGTTGGTTGGAGGGTGTCACCAAGGAAATTCCTGGAAGCCATATGAGGAGGGATTGACCAAAGGAGCAGTTGTCTCTTGTGGCCACTAAGGGAAGTCATGAAACAAGTGTCCATATTCGTGACAAATTCTACATTTAAAGAAAACATGCTCGTAGTCTAGCAGCTGAGACCAAACTTCATCCTGATACTCCATTTCCACTGACTTCGGGAGGGGTTGTGAGATGTTCATGTAGACACAGATTCTTGCATAGGAAGAGAACTGCCAATGTCTAGTGATCTCTAAGACTTGTACAAAGTTGCCTATGGAATTGCTAATCAATTCCAGGATGCCCATCTCCCAGAAATCCTCTGGCAGAAAGTAAAGTTGGACCCAAAAGGGTGCATCTAAGAACTGTTCCTTCTCTAGGTTGTAACACGGTTCCCATTGCCTCATGAATGACCCTGCAATGTTCATGAAATATGGCCCATCGTCCAAAATTCACTTGGAGTCTTCCAACCCTCAAAGATCACTGTGAAGAAGCCCTTTGCTTAGAGGCAGAGGCCAAATGGAGCATTTCGGTGCCATTTGAGTTGGATCTAGCAGAGAATGTCTAATTGTAGGCGGTGATTAGGGATCACAACTTGTGGGTTTTTTGCTGTGTTTGGGAGGCACCAACCTTGCATTCTGGACTGCCATTGAGCTCCTAGAGATAACAAATAAACCCGCTTGCCCTTATGCTTCCATGTGCTAGAAGATGGATCATTAGAAGGATGATGCGCATTGATTACTATAGATTTGAAGGAGGGTCTGATCACAGGGGCTTCATTCAATGAACCTTTAATATATCACGTGTGTTTGTGGCATATTAAACAATATGCTTAATTTGACTAAATATTGGAAAATATCTCTAAAAATCACATTATTTAACCCCCTACCAATATGAACCCAATACACCTTCCCAATTAAAAAAACCCCTAATTTCACTAGATATTGCAGGTATCCATTTTTTCATTAACAATTTTTATACCCTTTTATATTTTTTCATTAACTTTAAGCTCCATTTTTTATACCCACCAATATAAAATCCTTTCACCCCCTATATATCCCCTAATATATTATGTCATTTTTTTATTAATATATATCCCCCAATATGAACCCACGTGATATGGTATTGCTTCCCTAGTGAAGCTCCCATGGGGTCGATCCCCCTCCCCTAAGAGGGCCCAACATATGCCTACTCAGTTGTAGGATGATATCAATTACGTGAGCGAGAAGAATAAGATGGTAACATGAATTCAGGTGGCTAGAAATCCTAACATGTCCAAAACCCTAGCAAAACTTAACACCATATCTAAGTTTTCATTAAACATTTTTTCAATTTTTTTTCAATATTTTAGTATAATTAAATCTAACTATTAATAAAATTCTTTACATAATTAAAAATATATGAAAAAAATCTATTTAAAAAAATATATGTATTATTATAATTAAATATAAAAATATTATTCCATTTAACTCTTTTATCAAATTATATAACATTATTAATTTGTATTTTGAAATGGAAGTCCCATATTCCTTATACTTCACTAAAACCAAATTATCATTCTTTCATTTTGAAAAACCAATATAATTTTATACTTTGTGATTGACATATGAAACCCTATATTCTGTGTTTACTCAAAACCAAATTACGGCCCCTCCAATTGAAAGAGACATATGCAAATCCCCTGCGATGGGAAAGCAATGCCTATGACCATTAGCGATGTACCACAAGGTCTCAAACACCCAACGAGAGATGGAATTGGCATCTATATTCATCTTTACTATGCTATTGTCCACATAAATAATTTTTTGTATGAAAATTATTCTTCTTCATATGTTGTCATGTTTATATAAATAACTCACAATATAAAAATATTTCATATAGATATTTATAAATAAATGTTCACATATGACCCAAAAAAAAACTACGGTGTATAACAATCTAATTCCTCATTCTTCATACACACCTTTTGCCGAGCAGGGACACTAGGTCGTTCATTTGAAGTGTATAACAATGTAATTCCTCATTCTTCATGCACACTTTTGACTGAGCTCGGACATAGATAGATCGTTAATTTCAACAATAATAATTAATTCCTAAACAAACTATAATTGGATGACACTGAACCCTCATAATACCATGCGCACGTTAGGGTTAAGAAACTTCACGTACTATATACAGTAATGCACACGTTAGGGTTAACAAACTGCACACGTTAGGGTTAAGAAACTTCACGTACTATATACGGTGGGACGGGCTGGGCCTTTGTTCAACTCATTGGTCCAATGTATTCTACAACTTATTGATCCAAGAGATTCTGCAATGGCTGCACCTGCCCCTCATCTCATCCTCCTTCCCTCCCTGGGAATCGGTCACCTCATTCCCTTCACAGAGCTCGCCAAGAAGCTGGCTGCCCGAGGATTTCTCATCTCCTTCGTCGTAACGCCTCATGGCCTCTCCATTGCAAGAAACAAGATCGCAGATGCAGCGAATATACATATTGTAGAGCTCCATCTTTCCGAGGAGATAAAGCCGGAAGCCATTAATCACGGAAGTGATGCTCCACACCAGACTATACCCGTGTTTGTTTTGAATGACACAATGCTTCGAGATGCATTCAACAATCTGCTATTCTCTGATCTCTATCCTCCTCCCCTATGCATCGTTGCAGACTTTTTGTTGAGCTGGACAGTAACTATGGCGGCCAAGCTGGGAATCCCGAGGGTGAATGTTGAGTTCTCGTCTGCCTATTCCCGAAATCTCGGCGAAGACCTGTGGAGCAGATTGCCCCGCGACCTGGAACGAACCTCTTCTGGCAGGTATATTGTTCCTCATCAGACCAACGTCACTATCCTCTCGCGCTTTCAGATGCCCTCTTTCGTCCGCGATTGGGATGAAACCCATGCGATGCACAAGTATTGGGGAGAATTTCTTAGTTTGACGAAGCAGAGCTGGATGACCATCGGCAACACCTTCTATGAGTTGGAAGGAGATGATGTGGATGAATTTCAGAAACGCTATGCAGGCCCCTTCCGACCCATCGGGCCTCTGCTGCCGGACTCTTTTCTAAGCGGCCAATATCTCACCACCCCAACGGCTCTACAGGCCGCGGCGGAGCTAGAGTGGTTGGACCATCGAACCCCGGGATCTGTCGTTTACGTCTCTTTTGGCAGCCAAAGTTTGATCTCTTCTTCTCAGATCATTGAATTGGCGTTGGGTTTAGAGGCGAGCGGGAAGCCGTTTCTTTGGGTTCTGAAACTCCCAGATTCTGGTGAGAAAAATCCCACCCTGGATGGCTTTTACAGGCGCACAGAGCATCGTGGCCGCATAGTAAGTGGATGGACAGATCAGCTAGCCATCCTTTCTCACCGTTCTGTGGGGGCTTTTATTACCCATTGTGGTTGGAACTCTGCGCTTGAAGCCATCTCCATGGGCGTTCCTCTAATCTGTTGGCCATTGTTCGCAGATCAGCACTTGAACGCGAGGCTTATCGTGGAGGAAGTGAAGGTTGGAATAGAGGTTGTGAGGCGTGAGGAGGATGAAATGGTTACAAGGGACGAAATAGAGAAGTGTGTGGGAACTCTGATGGGCGACGATCACAGTGGGGATGACCAAGTAAAATCGTTGAAGGAAAACTGTAAAAAGCTCAAGGAATTGGCCAAGAAAACCGTAAGGGAAGATGGATCTTCATATAAGAATTTCGACATGTTCGTAGAAGACATTCTGTCACTTCAGAATAAGAAGAAAAATCCAGTTTCAAATTCCGTGTGACTGCACTTGTGACAGCAGATGGGAATGGCAAGGCCGCGTTGACTAGTTGTTCGGTAATTTTATGGGTTGCCAATCAACCATTCCTCCTCTGGAAGATGTTCACTCTAGTATATTGTATTGTATAAGCTGCCAAGAAATTGTTAGGTCATTAAGTTTATATTTTATGGAGACGGGTTGAGGGTGTGTTTAACGTCTATAAATATATAGGTTTTTAATTAGCACACATTTATGTATTCTTTTTATTGTTTGATATGTTTGTTTTTTATGCGTTGATTTTTGTAATCAGTTTATTGCACTATTATACCAATGACATTTTTAATACAAAAAAATGATATTTTTAAGACAAAACAAAATATTTATGTATTTTCTTTTATTTTTTTGGTAGGTTTGGATTTTAAGTGTTAATCTTGGTAATCATTGTATTGTATATACATTATTATGCTAATGACATTTTCAAAATAATTTTTTTCTTATAAAAGAATATTTTCACTTTAGTTATTTTATATTGAAAATTAATATTAATTAAATTGTCTTAAATATAAAATTCAAGACAATTTTATTTGTATAAATATTTTTCCGAAGAAGTCATATTGAGAATTTTGGTTTACGAGTTTCGAACCAACAAGTGTGATTCATCACCAACAAGTGTGGTTCATCATCAACCAACAAGTGTGATTCATCACCAACAAGTGTGGTTCATCATCAGGGCACCATGAAGAAACAGATTTAAAAAGAAAATTAAATAAAGAGACATGTAGAAGGGGAAGAAAAGAAATAGTTTAATATTATTTAATTAAATTTAAATAATTTAGTAATATTTAATTTAATTCATATATAATATATATATATATATAACTAAATGGTGTATATATCATTAATAGTTGATTTACAATATATTAATATATATATATAAACATTTTCATTTAACTTATTAATTAAGAGGTATATTTGACTAGGTTTTATTTGATATTTAAAATATTTTATCTTTTTTTTAATACCTATTAATTTATATTACAATATTGGATATAAAATCTTTAAATATCATTAACTAATACTAATATTCATATCATTAATGCTTACTAATGTTTTAAAATTTTATATTTAAAACATAAATAGTTTAAGACAAAATTATTTTAAGACAAAACTTTTTAAAACAAAAATAGTTTAAGACAAAACTTTATATTTATGATAGAAATAATTTAAGACAAAAATATTTTAAGACAAAACTTTATATTTAAGAGAAAGACCACTTAAAATAAAAGTTTATATTTAAGACAAAAATAGTTTTAGACAAAATTATTTTAACACAACATTAAATTTAAGACAAAAATAGTTTGAGACAAAAATATTTTAAGACAAAACTTTATATTCAACACAACGGCCACTTAAGACAAAAAATTATATTTTAAGACAATTTTATATTTAAAACAAAAATAGTTTGAGTAAAAATATTTTAAGACAAAATTTTATATTTAAGATAATGACCACTTAAGACAAAAGTTTATATTTTAAGACAAAAGTTTATATTTAAGACAAAAATAATTTAAGACAAAACTTTAATTTAAAATTTGTGTATTTTAATTTGATTTAATTATTTTTAGTTTATAGATAAATAAATCAAAGTAAATTATTATGTGTTGTATATTTTTCTATATAATGTGATTTTTAAAATTTATTAAATATATAAGAAAATGATATTTAAAAAAATTGTCATTTAATTTATTTATTTTCTCTTGAAAAACTTGTATATCATTAAAAACAAGTATACCAAAACTTTATTCTTTCATTGAAAACAAGTATATCAAAATTGTTCAATTACAATATCCTAAACAAGTTTGTTGACAACTATGGCATTTTAACAATCTAGAACCTAAAACAAATAAGCATAAAAATAGACAAGTACCAACTATTTCAACAAATTCAGTTTCATAAAATATTGTTATCGTTTATCCTAAAGACATTAGCGACTTTTTCTGTAAGCGACATGAAATTGCACATCAAAAAGCATACATAGTCCCTTTCCGCTCTTAATATATCCCAAATTACCGCTCTTAATATATCCCAAATTAATATAGATCTAAGCTAGTAAAAAATATACATTAATTATTTTTTTAATTGATTGGTATTTTTTTTAATTTAGGGAATGAATCAAAGGATATTTAGACCAGGAAACATATATTTCAATAATCCTTATTTCCACGACCTTTTCCCCATTATATAGGAAGACGTTCAAAATTTTATGGAATGAATGAACTTTAGACCAGGAATCTTATATTTTAATAATCTTTTATGACTTCTTATACTTGCGGAGTATATTGTAATGAGTTTGGATAGAAATGTTTTGGATTTTAATTATATATTCAATTTATTTTTTTAGAAATTGAGAATTATTTTTTAAGTATTTAAAATTTGAATTTCTAATTTTTGATTGGTAGATGATTAATTTTATGTGGTTTAAAATCAAATTTTCAGAATTAAAAATTGTTTTAAAAAAAATCTCCAATCACCAAGTGTTTTTATATATTAATTATCATTTTTTTCCAAATTTATGAATTTCCCCATAATTAATATTTTCTTTTAAAAAAAACAGACATTACATTAAAGAGTTTAACTAACCAAGGAAACTCGCATGTTTAAAAAACAAAAGAAACAACGACATATTACATTGATTTTTCTCTTGCTGATTTTCTTCATATTTTCCCTTATTGATTTGTATTATTGAATGAAATTGATTCAATCATTTTCTTCAATAAACTTTACCTATATTATATATTTCCACAATTCAATTTTAAATCATGATGCTATATAAAAAATAAAATGTAAGTCAATGCTACAATAAACAAGTGCTACGTAGTAGCTAGTACTTGTCATTTAATTTAAATATAGTTAAATTGGAGTTTGGATTGCTAATAGACTATGAGCTGATCAATTAAAGCCTTGATAAAAAAATAGATATGAAAGTGAAAATGTTGTGTTAAAATGGTGTTTTTTTGGTGCAATTCAATTTTAAAACATGCTGCAATATAAAAAATAAAATTTAAGTCATCACTATAATAAACAAGTCCTACGTAGTAGCTAGTACTTGTTGTTTAGTTTAAATATAGTTAAATTGGAGTTTGTATTGCTAACAGGCTATGAGTTGATCAATTAAAGCCTTGATAAACAAAATAAATATGAAAGTGAAAATGTTATGCTAAAATAGTGTTTTTTATGAACATCCCACTTCATTAGCTATAATAAAGCTCTATATCTTTATTTCTTTGACATGTTTTATTCAAATTGATATGGATAAACTTAGTTTCAATTGAAAGAGATGTGAATTTCAAAAAACTTGTTTTGTACGAACATTTGTCTCCTACAATGTTCACGGGCATTATACATGATTGATATAGAGATGAATGTAATTGTGTCTGTGGCAGTGAAGATCAACAAAAGTTTTATTGTGATAGCTAATATTATCGTTTCCAATATTCTATTCTTATATACTAACTTCAACTATAAAGAAAATCATAATTTTTACAACACATACTGATCCTGTACTATAATATTAAATGATAAATAATGTTTACAAGAAATAAATTTTAATGGGTGAGATGCAGTAGAAAATCAGTAATTGCGAACAACTTTTATTAAGTGAAATGGATTAGAAAATCAAATACCAATATGCTCAGTTACTCAAATAGATAATAATATTTAAAAAGAAACCTAGACATTAATATAAACAAAAGCATATACTCGTTCAACAATAGTGAAAATTAAGAATTGAAAAAATATAAATGAAAAAGAGTATTTATACTTACAAAATGAGCACAACTCAAAATAAACCATAAGATTACTTCACAATTCGACTTTGATCGCAATCCTGCAAGTTTCAAAGAAAAAATATAAATGAGACATAGATTTATACTTTCGAAACAAACACAAATGAAAGAAAACATTTATCCTAAAGTTGTGCATATCGTATTGTCATGTTATTTAGACTAGGAACGTGAAATGGGCAATAAAATCATCAAAAATTCCATAGATAATTGCATAGATATCATTGAGTAGTTTTTTTTCAAAGAAAAAAGATTGTTACTCAGTGAATCCTACTCTGTGTAACGATATAAAACTAGTCTACATATTCTGTGGAGAAATTGTTTTACAATAAATGGAGTAAAAAATTCCCAACCAAAATCCAATATCCAAATTCAAAGAAAGTTAATCAAATTGCTATGTTTTGATTATCTGATAGGGTTTTATGTCAAGGTCTGGCCTTTGATAATTAAAAGACAGAAGTAAAAAAATTTAGTTTCATTTTATAACGGCCCAACGTTGGGGATTTCAAGAAATCGGGAAACAATACCAAAGCATAGGAGGAAATAGAAACTAAATGGAAAAGGGAAATTGAAATAGTAAGGAACGTTACCACAAACAAGGGGAGGATGCATGGTATAGTTTCCAATGGAACCGAAAATAGGAAAGAGAAACAATTATTGCAAAGTAGAAAGTAATCAAACAAAATAAAATATATTGGAAAAAAAAATTTAATTGTTTTTTTTCTTTTTAAAATTTGTATCTTAAATTGAAAATATGGAGAAAAAACCTATAATTCATGAAAATGGGTATAATGGAAAAAAGTAAAGAAGATTAAAATGAAAATGTTAAATAAAAAGGAAATAAAAATAAAAAAATAAAAATTGGTAACTAATCGAAAAATAGAAGTTACTAAACAACACTAATAAGAAAACCTCAACCAATCACCTTAGAAATAAATAAATTTAAATAATAATAAGAATAACATAAATTGAATTCCCAATGTTAAACTTTGGATAAGCAGCAAAATTTTTTGGTCAAAGACAAATTAATAGACAATCACCTATAATAAGATTTTCTAATTTGTCTTCACAATTTTAATCATAATTTAAAAATATAAAATATAAAATATTTTTTAGAAATCTTTTGCACGGGATTCTTCATATTAATTTGATTTTTTTGACATAAGTTTTTTACAATATATTATTTATTTGTCATTGAATTAAGATGAGTATAATCTAAAGTTAAGTAAATAGTTTGTGACAATAATTAGCTTAAAAAAAATTAATTATTTTATTATTGTCGTATATATACATTATTTAATATATAGATACTAGACATTGTAATTTCCTCTCTTTGTTTGTGTGGCATCTCCTCGTAATTTGTAAATATTAATTACCATAGTAAAAGACATTATACTATTGCATAGGTTTAGGGAAGGTCACATGACAAACTGGAATCTTTAAATTTTTGTTTGATTAATAAATTATGTCATTAAGTTGTGAAAAAGTCATGACATCTTGGAAAGAATGCCAATTGTGTCTCACATGTTAGGTGGGTAGACAGTTATGATCAGGCGGTAGCCTACCCATATCTTCTCCTTGAGAATTATTTCTCAAAATATGGGAACCAAAAGGGTAATAGGTACCTGAGGTAACCAAAAAAAGGAGGAAAAAGATGAAGCTGCGACAAAGACTTTGTTTTCAATCCGTGCTGAAGAGTCAGACATATTTATGCAAGCTAGGTGGACTAAGTCTAGTTAGAACAAGATAGTCAAAAAAGAATTGGCTGCATGTTGTTACATACTACCCTTCTTATGAGAATAACATGGGGGGGAGTGTTAAACATTAATTTGTCACTCTCCTGTCACTCCCCGTTTCTGATCCCAGAGAACCCTAGTAGTGACTACTATGTTATACTTTCACCATGAAACCTATGCTCTTGCATCCCTTGAAGTTTGAAGAAAGCAATCCCCACTCCCTTCACAACATTTCCAGAGAATCCTTCTGAAAACCAAGTTTTTAAGATCAACGCTCTTTCCCTGTGTCTCACCCGCGCCGATGGCAGACTTTTACACTGTGACCCGTGCCAATCGATGCTATTGTTAGCCTAATACCCATGTCGATCTACTTCTTGACTTTTTTTATAAAAGGAAACAAAGTTTCACGTCTAGAAACTTCTAGTGGTGATGTGCTGGATGTTCGTTTGGTTGGATAAGGGCTGATAAATCCATATAAGGTTCTTTCCCCATTAAAAGTGGACCTTCCCAAGGAGATAAGACCACCTTTCCCCTTGAGTGGATCTCATTTATTATCCTCCTCTCCCTATATAAACCACTTCGTCTTACCCTTTTTGGTTACAATACAACACATAGTGAATGTGGTGGAGAAATAGAACCCCCTACAAAATTCTGAAATCTTTAGCTTTTGATAGAAGAAGATTGATCTTAGATGACAAAAGACTAGTCTTTGGTAGCTAAAGCATGAGGAGAGAGAGTTAGAGCTTGGAAGCCATTTCATGTCAAGTTAGAGGATGAAAGAAGTGTTGAAAAGGCGTGTAGCGACACTTGGATACCACAAAGGCGATATCCAACATCAAGGCTTTGGTTGTATTTCTCTTTGAAGTTTATTTTAATACAACTAATGGTTTATTTCCTATATCGGGTGTAATATTACATTTGATAGCCTAGAACTCCTTGAACTTTTAAGTAGATTGTATTTGATTTTATGTTATCACGTTTGCTTTTGTTTCTTGCATGTTTGTTTCAGGTACTTGAATGAAGGGAATGAAAGGAAGCTGGAGCAAGGAATCAAGATCACCATCAAGTGGATTAGTGTTATAAGAGGCAGGCCCTCTTATTCGATTCTAATATAAGGAAATTTACATTAGATTGTCTTGTTTATGGCTAGAACCACTCTCTTGAGCTAGAGGGATCATCTCTATCTGCATAGAGGATATTCCTACACCTCAAATTGGCTACTTCGTTGGGGAAACACATCTCCTGTTCATCACTGTGTTTTTTCTACTTGTATGTCTAGTTTGTTTATTTATGGTCTTTTGGATATGTATTGATCTATTTGAAGGCATACAGACACTAGCCCACCCTCTGATGTGTTAAGTCTGGCCCTGTGTGAAGTTGTTTTTTATTTTTTCTTTGAATCCCTCGATCAGCACTAGTTTCAGCCAAACAGTTGTGTCGATCCTCAATTAGCGCTAGTTTCAACCAAATAGTTGCACCAATCAGTGCTAGTTTTAGCCTGATAGTCGTGCCAGGCTCCTTTTTAGTGCTAGTTTCAACCAAAACATCATGCCAGTTTCCGAGTTAAGAAAAATTGGAGTTTCTCCCATTCCAGTGCCAGTGTGTCTTAACCCTACGACTCTCTTCATTCTCCCAGAAGTGACTAGGATGCTTTGTTTGCTGGGTTTGATTGATTGATTGGATTGAAGTTTCATTGCTTGATTTTTTATTTTATTTTTTTGGATGGTTTCTATGACCCTAGGGCATCTAGGTCAATTACCATTCATTTGTTTGTTTACTCATTGTGTCAATTTTCTAATTTGCTGCTTCATTTAATCCATCTTTCAGTCACAACATCTCCATTGAATCATTTTCCATTGAATGAGTGAAATGGTCTCGTTTGTTCTCTTATTTCAAGTGTCTCTTTTCTCTTTCTGAGCATATATTACATTGCTTGGTTTGTCAGTTGAAGAATTTATGTGTTTGGTTTGTTCAATTCAGGGAAGAATTTGCTTTTAGTTTCATTTATCATGCTTTGGATTTGATTGATGCTTGTTTGTTCAGAATTGTGAAAATTTTCATTAAAGTGCTTTATGTGAAAGATTCATTTTGGATTTTATGAAAAGAATAACATCATTCTAGTTTACTTAAGCAAAAATATTGCATTAGTAGCATTATTGAGAAGCTAGAATTGCATCATCATAGGCATGAGAAATGAAATAAACTTTTTTTGTTGTTAAAGGAAAAGTAATTGCATTTAGGACATATATTAGTAAAAGATTTCATTCTATGGTTGTTGTGTTGATTGTGTGTTATCTAGCCCTCAATTAATGTAAACTTTAATCGAAGACAAAGATTTCTTTTCTCATATAGCTACATATAGAAGTTCACAGATGACAGCGATAGGGTCTTGAAACTGAAACCTAATTCAAGATAAACCATTAAAATTTATTGAATTAACCTAAGGAAGCATTGGAACTTGACACTCACATTTAGTGTTCTAGGCTAGAGATGTGTTCTAGTGTCTTTAAACCTAGCCGTTGTCATTCACAATGATCTTGCATTAGACAGCATTAGCACGGACTTGTGCTCCCTGTACCGTCGTGTATATAAAGAGAGACCCCTATAGATTGCAATCCTTTATCCATAGGAAGCCGAGTTTGCCACCTTGTAAATGTGATACACTGAACACAACATTTGGGGACATTGCCTACTCGTACTTTTTGGTTCGCCAAAAGGTATTCTGCAGCTCACAATTACCTAGTAATCATTTATGCCTAGAGTACCCTGAGTAGTCATTTTTGATCTTTCTTGACTCTTTAAATTTGAAAAGATCATCGAGCACTTGTCCTTTCGAGCTCGTTAAATCTGAAAGCGACTAGAGTCACCTTTTGTCCTTTTCTTAAATCTTTAAACATGAAAAGGAAAAGTTTTGTTTCAGTGTCTTAAAATTAATTGCACACCAAATATTCCTGGTTAAAGTTATCTTCCTTAGTGATTCTTTAGGGTCGATTCCAATGGCAACATTTCTAGAGTTTACCAATCAAGGATTCCCCTCCAATGTGAGTCCTAGCCCTTTTCCTTCTTTTGGAAATGTTGGCACTCCTTATCTGGCAACATTGTCACTTCAAGTGTTAACTATTGATTTACCTATTTGGTTATTTTCAACCTCAATGGTCCCAAGTGTCCCAACTTTTATCCAACCATCTCCTTCACCTGAACAACACTATGTTGATTCTAAGGTTGACTTGTCACCTTCTTCACCTATTTTTTCACCCTCCTCTTCTACTTCGCTTGGTGAAAATTTGAAATCCAGTGACTAGGAGGCTAAGAAGAAGAAGAAGTCAGATAAGCGAGAGGTCAACTATGCAACTATTGCTCCAATTGCACTTCTCGTTGACAAACCTTCTGATCCTTTGCAGAAGGTAAAATTACTTTACAATATATGTAAGGGTGACCATCTCCTTTGAGACTGTCTTGGTATTCCTAGAGTCTTATAGGTATGGTCTCAAAATCTGGATCGACCATCCCTATCGACCTCTAGAGATCATGTTGATGCTATACCCTCGACTAGCGATGGTAAGAAGAAGGGAAAAATTAAATTCCCCTATAGGTTATTTGAAGGAAAGCATCTTATTCACCTTTGTCCTCTTATGGATAAATTTTCCAAAGTTTTGGAAAACCTTACAGCTCCTCAACCCCAACTTCCTATTGGTTATTAGAGGCTTTCTTCTAACCCTCTCCTAGTTGACAAAGAGATTGACTTGGATTTATCTCTTGCCCATCCTGCTCTTCCTGAGCATGACTCTCTTTTGTCTGTTCCCGACCAACCATTGGTCGAAAAGAGTGTCGACTTGGCTCCACCTTCAGTTGTTCACTTTGTTCCCGGAGAGAGTAGTGATCATACTGCTCATGTTCTTCTCATCTCCTCAGATTCTCATGAATCGAAGAGTGGCCCTCCCGTCCCATTTGTTCAGGAGAATCCTTTTATTCGTTTAAAGCATGGGGGAAATCCTATGATACCCCCACCAAGTAGTTCTATTGTTTTTTTTTTATTGGAGTCAATTGACTACATTCCACCTCCCATCTTACGTGCCATTTCAGATTACGATACAAGCCTATAATATGGTAGTACATGGCACTCTATTAGATGAAGGCTAGTTTGTTAACATCATGTCTTCTACTACTTGGAAAGCTTTGGGATCCCCACAACTTATGTCTGTTACCCATAATCTGTTGGCTTTCAACGGAGGAGCCAGTCAACCATTAGGGATCCTTCTGAATTTCCCTATCACTTTGGGAGGAAATACTGTCTATATAGACATGATGGTAGTCCAAGG
Organism: Pinus taeda; assembly: GCA_000404065.3. Taxonomy (NCBI): domain Eukaryota; kingdom Viridiplantae; phylum Streptophyta; class Pinopsida; order Pinales; family Pinaceae; genus Pinus; species Pinus taeda. Next base: position 815 of record APFE031379562.1, on the reverse strand, counting down.
TCCCTTAGACTTTAATCTTACCTTTGGGCGTGACTATGTTTATGTCATGGGAGCTCTTGTTTCTTCACTCTTCCATGTTTCTTCACTCTTCCATGTGCTTTGTTTTCCACACGAAGGGAGAATAGTGACTATCGATCAATTATTGTTCGTTGGTCACCATATGGCTCAAATACTATCATCATCCCCTATTGGTTCTCGTTTTCAAGTAGTACCCTCCCTGCCACAGGTCAATTATATGGCTACCCGTTGTAACAATGCCAAAATTAAACAAGCATTAAATCTAACAATTCATATGACTAATAATTAACACACCTCTATTCAACTAATTAGCATACAATTTTTGAGAAATAGAAGTAAAGACAACTTACCTATAGCGATGATATTCCTTGTAATTTCGAATTTGAACGCTATTTGAATCCCACTAACTGCAACAAAGTTTTAGGGACAACTCTCCACCCAACCGTAGGCTCAGTTGCACAAAATCTTTCTACAAGTGGCCACCCTGAGCCTTCATTCAACGTACTATTGCTAGGGAATCCTTTGTCTCACAACACTTTTCTCCCAAGAGAATGAATGATGGAATAATCTCTCATCTTCCTCATTGTCTATTAAATAGACTAAACATTGGAAGGGGAACCGCATGCACACATTCTATGTGTCAACATGCAATTTTTTTATTTTATTTTAAGTTTTAGTTAAGTTAAATTTTCTCTTAATTTATTTCTTTCTTATTTTATTCCTTTTTTCTTTTTGATAACTTTACTTATTTTTACTATTTTTATAGTTCTCTTAATTAACTCTTTCTTATTTTATTT